>CM060924.1:669242481-669244981 GCA_030737875.1 Allium sativum
ATGTGTTCCTCGTCATTAATATGTTTGCTCGCGTTAATTGTGGTCTATCGGGAGAATCGATGACTGCATCTTTGATGCACTGCTAGTACATCATCTGAGAATTCTTAATTGGCTAGTTATAAATAGACACAGGGCTATTTACAAGGGATTACCTCGGATCTACGCCGAGGTATTGATGGTGATTCTCAAATATCGTAAAACAGAATGTGATACGAGAGTAGGTTTGACTGCACTAACCATGGCAGAATATTTCCGGGATAAGAATATTTGTCCATCTGTAATGGAAATTACATTAGCAGGGATATAAGCCGAAACATCTCCAGCTTGAGTCTCAACTATTGGTAAAGCAGTCATACTCCCTTCACCTAAACTGGAACTTGATTTAGCAGCTCTTTCCAAAAGGCGTGAATGCAAATAAAAAACATCTCCTGGATAAGCTTCACGACCAGGAGGTCTTCTTAAAAGAAGAGACATTTGACGATAAGATTGTGCTTGTTTGGAGAGATCATCATAAATTATTAAGGTATGGCATTCACGATACATAAAATATTACAGAAAAAAGTATTCGGTTATTGGGGAACAATCAATATACTTCTAATGTCGAATCAGGATCAACTAGGACAGAAATAAAGCATTGGGTCGAACTCTTCTTTGGTGTCAAGGTAATAGCTATGAATAGTCATCGACTCCCAGGAAAGGGTAGAAGAATAGGGCCTATTATGGGACATACAATGCATTACAGACGTATGATCATTACGCTTCAACCGGGTTATTCTATTCCACCTCTTATAGAGAAAAGAACTTAAAGCAAAATACTTAATAACACGGCTTCGAAAAAATATCGATATTTTTTTTAGAAGCAATTTTTTTTAATATTAATTAAGTCATTTTTATTTGGGAAGATTGAATACTTGAACGAAAAAGGAAGTGTTTTTAAAAGCACTTCTTTTCTTTCATTTCCAAATTATTATGGATTCTTTTTTTTTCTTCGATAAAATAGAAAGGGGCGATGAATAAAAGCACATCTTGTTCATTAATATCCCGGAAATATTCTGCCATGGTTAGTGCAGTCAAACCTACTCTCATACGAGCTCCTGGTTGTTCATTCATTTGACCATAGACAAGAGGTACTTTTGATTTTGTAATATTTTTTTCATTAATTACCCCGCATTAACAACCACTGATGAAGGATTCCTCGAAAATTTAAGGATTAGTAATCCTTTTTAGAAATCGAATGGATATATTTATATACATATATATGTTAAGTTTTTATTTTTTCTGTTCCTTTGAAAAATAATACAATACATATGTTCCATTCGATCTATTTCTTTATTTCCCCATGAATCGTATGTTTGCGACAATAACGAACTTTTATTCAGCTTACTATTTAATAACTCATAATCAGATCTTGGTAAACAAATATTGGATACTTGATAATTTGAAAGCGACTTTCCAAGTACTTGAAGTACTTAAATACTGTTTAATAGATGAAAATAGAAGGATTTATAATCCCAACCCATGCAAATAAAATAATTCGAATTCTATAAGGTTGAATCAAAAAGAAATTAATCTTTTTTTTTGTTCAATTCCTGAATTGCGGAAATACAAATTATTCACTCATCGAAACAAAAATAAAAGATCTTGCTAATAAGACAATCACAATTAGGAATCAAATAAAAGGAATCACAAAAGACAAGAAAAAAATGGTTCTAACTTATTATAATAAAAGATCGGAATTACAGAAGGACTACAAGATCAAATCAGATTATAGAACAAGGCTTTATAAACAACGTTCAACAAATTGGAATTCATTTATCAACAGATTTTTATCTTCCGTTTGAACTAATTTCTATAATTCTTTTAGTTTCTTTGATAGGCAAAGCATAGAGGCTCTGCCTGATCTGATCCCCGGAGATGGAACAACTTCTGACCCGGCTTAACCACACATTTATTCAGTCTAATTGGAAGACTGCTATTGAATCAGCGCTTGAAATGGGGTCTTTTCGCGACTCCACTGCTATTGATAACGCCAACCCTGCTAGCCTCTTGTTAGCTGCTTCTCCCGTCCAGGATTCTTGGATTAGGCTTTACCGGGCTTCTCTCTTTAAGGCAGGGCTAAGGCATTGGTTGACTTTCTTTCTATTCTTTAAGTTGGGAGCGAAGGATATGTTCTTTCGGTGGTTCTGCTTTGCCTTTTGCTTCCCCAGTTTCCTTTCTTTTGTTAGGAATCGATCTAGTTGCTTCTCCGGTCTTGGTGGGTTAGGTTAGTACGGGGAATTACGTAGCAGTCACGATTTTTTATTAAGGGAAAATGGATTGAGGCCCAATCTTCGCATCTGGGCACGAAGGCCTTAGCTTAAAAAACCGAGGTATCATCTTATAATGCCACATCTGCTTTATGCCCCATGAATGTTGAATCAGAATCGGACAAGGGCTGAACAGAAATACCTATTGTTTCTGGTTCAAGTAGAAATTGAAATCAATGGAAGAATTACAAGGA
>CM060924.1:669849981-670009981 GCA_030737875.1 Allium sativum
CAATTTCAATTTTAATAACATTTGTTTGACAAAATGCCAATTCCATTCTAATAGCACATGTATGACTAAAATGCCAATTTTTGTTTTAATACCACATATATGACAAAAATGCCAATCTTGTTCTAATGGCACATGTATGACAAAAGTGCCAATCTTGTTCTAACATAACTTTTCTTAACAAGAATGATGATTTTTTTTTTATATTAGCCTAACATTTCTAATGTTAACCTTTCTACTGATAGTGTTATTTTTGTTTCTAACATGACAAATTATAACAAGGTGACAATTTTATGTTGACACACATGATCTAACCAATTCAAGATTAGATTTTTATTCGAACAAAAACATATCATTCAACAAATAATCATCACCACAATTTATCACAAACAATAATCAACAAAGGCCAAACAACCAATCTAAATTTCGAACCACGTATAATATATTACAATCAGAATCATTATAATATGTATATATAATTTTTTTTTAAATTAAAAAAAGAGAAATCTCACCGAATAATTCAGATCTGAAATTTATCCAAAATCTGATCTGCTCCGTTTTGATTCTAGTCAGTTTTGTCGGGTAGATCTTGTTTCTGCGATTCCAACCCAAGTTGCTTCATCTGATGCTGAACTCGTATGAGAGAAATATGCTAGTTTAAACTTTCATTATATTGATGGATAATTAAATTTTAATTAGTTGGATAATTACATACTTAACCATCTTTAATCCTATTTCTTCTACGTTACAAACTACAGGGAGCCGAACCCAATTCGTTCAGAACCCAACTCCATAATCGCCGCCTCCTTGAAGCCATCGGATCCCGATCTGCCTTCGCCACTTCGCACGCTGGAGCGCCACCCGTCAGCGCCGCCAAGGGGAGCCAGCTCGCGGGTCCCACCTTGCCTGGAAACGGGTTCGAAACCTGCCACTTGGTGCTGCGATTTCTCTCAATTCCTTGTATGATACACGATCTAACCGTATAGAAAGGAAGATCATAGATTGGTCTTTGATTTTTTGCTTTTGGGTTTGAATTAATTTTGAATGGATTTGAGGAATTTAGTGTTTCAATTCGGAATGATATTGGCCATTGAAGGTTTGTAGTGGCGGCTCAGTCATAGGAATTAGAGTTTCGTATATGGTTTGCTAATGTATGGATATATAAGAAGAAGAAAAAAAGAAACTACATAGTCTATATTAAATTTCCTAGGGACCATGTGTGTTTTGGGAAGAATTGAATGGTTTGTGTAAAAAATGTAAGAGGCAAATAGCAATGAATGTTTTTATTTTATTTTATTTTATTTTGAGAATGCTCAAGGAAAGAAATGATATAATGGATGAATGTTAAACCTTAAATGGTAAACATTAATTGTAAATTAAAATAAAAATATAGAAATTAAATTCACATGGTTTTTGGCAACAATTCAAACAAGCGGATAAGGCAAATTGAGAATGAAATGAATATGCAATTTCAATTTTAATTTACATAAGACATTTTACTTATGTTGTGGGACCCAACAATGCATGCATATCTTTTAATTAGTTTGTTTTCAAAGATTACACAAAAAAAAAAACGCATGCACATGCATGAAACAATGGGACAAAAATAATGCATTGCTTATATAAATATGCATTATATTTTTAGTTTAATGACACTGTTGTACATCAAAATCTCATTAACTTTATCACAATTAATACTGTAATAAATTTAGATTTTAATATTACTATTAATATTAAAAATCTCAACTCGTAAATTAAAAATTGATTTCAAATATATATTTTCTTCTTATCAAGTCGCATGATAAGCATTAAATTCATTTCTAAACTTATGACGGTACAACTCTTTCCATAATATTCATTTTTAAACAATGAAGAAATTTTAATGCTAAATATTCAAATCGGTTAGTAATGCAAATCACGTTTGTTTATAAATTTATGAAATGGTTCGCACCTATTGTTCAAGAATTGACAAAATCTCAAATATAAATATTTATTTTACATTGCACCTTAATTTGATTTATATTTTAAATCTCAAAATGAATATCATAAAATGATTTATACAGTCAAATCAAAATTAACTATTTTGAGTATTCGTTCATGAAATTTATTCATGAACAATTCAATTGTTATAAATCACCATTTATCTAATTACAAATTGTTTATTAGAAAGAAAATGGAAATCATTCCTTAATACATCATAAAACTTGTAAAGATAATTTAATTTAAAAATGGAATTTTTAAATTTTGATGCATTTTCTAACGAAATTTCCTTAAAATAAAATTTTAAATTGGTACATAAATTGCGGGTTGTTACAGGGTATTTGGCAGCGTATGGCCAATAAAATCAATCTTTTTATAAATATTGATTCATCGTCAGGTGAATCGATAGAGATGAAGTTATAAAATCTATTTTATAACTGGGGTTAGATTTTGAAATATATTATTTTGAATAAAAGTTATTAAAGAGAAATAAATAAATATTTTATTTATTTAAGATTTTGATTTGTTAATAATTTATTCTGATTTACAAGTAGGAGAATAAGAAATGAATCGAATGGTTAAACTTTGATAATTGTTTTGTAAAGAAACAATTAATGAAATTATTTAAATGAATTATATTCTTAATTAATTTAAAGTGAGGATTAATTGGAATCAGT
Organism: Allium sativum; assembly: GCA_030737875.1. Taxonomy (NCBI): domain Eukaryota; kingdom Viridiplantae; phylum Streptophyta; class Magnoliopsida; order Asparagales; family Amaryllidaceae; genus Allium; species Allium sativum. The sequence goes on from CM060924.1 coordinate 669,852,636, forward strand.
TAATGAGATAATCGAGTTTTGAGTTAATTAAATCGACTAGTTTGAATTTGAAATTGATTATCAAATTGATGTGTTTCGATTAAAATGGTTTCATGAATACTATTTAAATGTAAATAAGGGTTTTAAAAAGGATTTACTATTTATTTTAATTAATAAAGGAATTAACTATCAATATAGTTAATGATTGAAATGAATTATTATTTTATCTAATAATAATTTAGAAAATTACTTCCCAAGAGTAATCGAAGTGAAATGAAATAAAATGGAACGGTGAAAGGAGTTTATGTACGGGTTTTATATTTAAACCCGAATTTTTATAATGAAGTTATAGGAGAATTTTAAGTGAATATGACAAATTAAAATAAAGGTTACTTAATTATATAAATTAAGTGAATGGTTATTAAGACAAAAAAGGGTTTAAGATAAACTAGAGTTATATAAATAGGGTTTAAGTGTTAAAGCGTTAATCTTGCATTAATGTTACTTAATAATGGGATTAAGTAAAAGTGAAGGATTGAAATAAGATTTTCCAAGTGGGGATAGTTGAATAGATTTGAAAGGAGATTGGTAAAAGTTAGTTTGGGTAGAGAAGTGGGTTAGAGGGTTGTATAACCAAATCTGAGTTAAAGGGAATTTGTTTGAGACTGGAATGGAATAAAGGATATTAAGTGACGCTGTTTTCGAATAAATAGTTTGAATGGATTTCCCAAGAGTAAATAATAAAGAATGATGAAATAAAGGGTTTGAAAGGAGAATTCAATTATCGTATTTTTATAAAGAGTTAGAAGTTCAATTAAACAGAAGTGAATAAATTTGTTTAATTAAAAGGCCATGTGATGTTGAATACTGAACCAGTGAACTCATTGGAGTGTCATGATTGAAACACTGTTTATTTTGATAGTTAAATCACCGACTATCAAATTTGTCCAATACGATTGTTGGTATGGAAAGACCAGGATCGAATTTATTCGAAAACCATTCCGACCAACAAATACGTGAAGATCTCAGAAGATGATCGAGATGGAGCATTGAAGACCATTGATTTTCATACATGGAAGAACCACTAATATTCTCTGCCTGGCAAGTAGAGATAAACTGTGATTCTGTTGTGGTTGGGATATATGGGTTGCAAGGACTTCTCGCTACTGATCTATGGGGTGATTCCTATATGGATGCGGTAGGAGAGTGCCTTCGGTTCATCCTGCTCCTGGATGACTTGTATGGACGGATGTCTGACAGAGTATTTCCAACGGGTCACGTATGTTGATTTCTTCAAACGTGCAATAGTTGTTGGCGGAGAAGTGTTGTTCTCTTAGCTTTCAGCTAGAGTATTTTTGTGGGCGCCAAATAGTGATATCTGACGGATCTGACGATGTGGCAATGAAAGTGAATGGTGACCAGTTGTTTCAAGAGTAAACTCTGACCTCAAGCCTCATAAACCGGGAAATGACAGAAATCGGGCAGGCGGCATGGCTATGTGGGTCGCTCCCATTAGGGTGTATAATCACCTATCTAGAGAAAATCCTATTTGCTTCTTTAATCTATATTTCGATGCTGTCCCTTTTCGGGAGACGGTTGCTGATCCCAACCGTTGGTGATATACATTCGATACACTCAAGCGAAATGAGTGGTCGGTCATGTTAGGGCCGGGTTGCAAGACGTTCTTGTTGAACCCAGTGTATTCGCCTCTAGAGATACACTATCGGCAGGTGGTCCCATACCTTGTCATAGTCGGAATCCAATCTCCAATAAGCTCCCGCGGTTTTGATTGTATACTATATATGTGGAGCGTGAGATGCAAGCGTTCCACTAGATTGTTATTTACTTGTATTTAGACATTATTATAATATCAGGAAAGATATTGGTTTCAAAATGTTTTGGATTATCGTAAGGTAAAAACCGTCCGTATTTATGTGTGGATTTGGTCTTACGATTATCCCTTTTTTTCAAAAAGATTTTAACTTTAAAATCAGGTTGTGTGATACCCTTAATACTGTGCGAGTTTTTCTCACTCTGGTTCACCAGACTGACCCGGTGTTTTGTAAATGCTCGGTTTAGCCCGGGGTGTACAGGTTCAGGTTATCGAATGCTGTGAAGAGATGAGCAAGAGATGTTCAGACGTATGATATTATATAGATATTGTTCCGTTGGGTGTTGTATATGTGGACAGGTTATTATAACTGTCCAGATGTGTGTTGTACTCTGATATAGTAAGTATTTCTTAAAAGCTCTCAATAAAGATTATTTCTATATTATATTTTGTTCCGCTGCGATGTGAGACTCTGATTCTGTGTTGTGGTGTTTCTTCTTCTTCTATTCTATTATTTCTTTCTTTCTTATCTCACCCTCTAAATTCTTTCTAATAACTATCCAGTGTTTTCGGTGCTTGAAGGGTCGGCATGAGTTACGGTAAAGGTATTTATGTCGATTTTCAGGGCCGAAATTCCTGGGTCGTTACAGCCAGTGCATTTTTGTACTGGCACACTTCACAAGTGTGCCAGTGTATTCTGGCCTGTTTCCGGTTTTTTGCCTAACTTCATTCGTCCATTTCTCCTTCATACGGCATCCATTTTACGCAAACTCGGACTCTATCTCAAGCAAAATTCCGAGATGAACGCAATGGCATAACCCGTTTCACCTAATTTTTCTTTTAATAATTAATTATTCTTTAATTATCTCTTATGTCCCATTTTAAAATTACGGGGTGTTACAGTTCTACTTCATGAATCCTATGTTATACCAAGTACTACCTACTCTATCTCCATTAGATAAGAGTTTCCCTTGTGATGCTATATTCATCTGTTATGATCTACTAATACAATTTAAGCTAGATTGACACATGTATTTTGTACTCAGGTCAGACCATGTTGCTTCAGGCGTTCAGCTTGTCATAGATTTTTTTTAATAACCTCTTTTTCCTTGGAACATCCATCCAGAAGTAAATATGTGAGTTATACAGTTGTATTTTTGTATATTCTTGTCTTGTGCAAATTTATATATTTTGGTGTATGTTAGTTTGTATTCGGTTGGTATAAAACCATTTGAGTACATCAAACCAATTAAGGTAAAATAGAAAATTTACACACCCAATCGGCGTACTCGACATTCATCAAATGTAAGATTTACGGCTGGTCGCTATTAACCAGCTCTATTCTGTGCACTTATAGACAGTATTACATAATAATGCTCTTTATTAGTGTGGGTCTCGAAGTGGGGTGCCACATTACACTTTAGTAGTCGTAACACATAAGATAGGTAAGTGCGTGCATTACTTAGCATGCTCCTAATATATGCAAAACATGAAAGTATTGTTAAACATGAAAGCATTTTATGACAAAATATTGATGATATGTTGATATGTAGTCGCAATTTACACAACGGGTATGGTACCTATTAAGATGATGCCTAAAAGCTTAATGTTACGGCTCTCCAACCCTTAAATTATTGAAAACAAATACCAATAGATTATGTTAATGGGTTATATTCTCGTGCAACAAAATTTTATAAAGCAAGCTAAAATAAGATAGCCTCAAGCAAGGATGTAAAAAATAGTAGGGGTTGGTAGCTATGAGTAATTGTCGGATAATTGGGTATAACAGAAACGGTTGAATAAAAATAACGATGAATATGAATGGGTAGAGTGTGTGGTATTTATAGGGTTAATAAATTTGTTTAGAATGGTGTGTTTTTACGATAAAATGTATTAAATATTCCTTGGTTGACTAACTCAATATTTCAGAAACTACATAAAGCAGTATATAATAGTTGAATAAGGCTTAAACGGTGGTGCAAATAATTGAATACTATGCATATTCCTTTTTAGATTTTGAAAATTTAGGGCAACTTAAATTGCAATATGATTGATTGTGTTATACAAATAGTTAAACTCACCTAGTTTATATTGGGAGCTATAATGTATTTCAACTAACAATATTGTTGTCTACATTTTTGGTTGGAATAAACATTCTAGGTGGCATCGGTAATAGTTGAGTGTTTCAAAAATTTAAATGATTGTATAATTTTTGGTTTTCAAAATCTAGGCTGAGTGGTATAGTTTTTGATAGCCATGTGATATTCAGTAATTAAGAATTAATTATTTCGATAAACTTTCAGGTCATTAAACAAAGAGCATTTTTGGAAGTTCATTGTCAAATCAGTAGTTTGTGCTTCCAAGGCAACTACTTAAAAAGATTCAGGAAATTTTACTGGATTAATTAGATAAAAGTAATGAAGTAGGACGTTGAGTTGAGATTTGAACATATTGAGTTATAATGTGCTTCTGCCATAATATTTAATCAATATAATAATAAAAGTAGAGAATGTCAAAGTTAAAGGCAAAGTGAGAAAACATAGAGCCTCGTATATATGTTTAACCTTCCACAATTTCATTATTTTATCTTCATTTCTAAAACCCTAATTGTAAAATTAAGGAGGCACTCGTTACACCTAGGAAGAAGAAGAGAAAACTAAAGAAATAGCTACAAAGATTAATGGTTTGGATTATACAACAAATCTCAATGTCCCATCTAAACCATAGTGAAAAATGATTTCTGTCTATTTTGATTTCGGTTATAATGATACACCCGAATAGTTTCTTTTATTTGCATGATTATTTTCATGTTTGTATGATGTTTTAACATTGTTTAGATAGGACGATATCTTGATTTGATTGTTCGTGCTTGTTTTTATAAGATTTAAATAGGTTTCGAAGGAAAACCTATAGATAAACATCTTCACTTGACTATGAACTTTTATATGATGTTCATAAAATGTTTTAGAAGATGATTTTTTTCATTTCGTAGTTTTCTATGCTCAAAGGAATATTTTATGAATTTCCTAAATTAACTTGAGTTGTAAATTCGAGATAAATTAATTAAGGGATACATTAATGAATTTGGACTCGAAAGTTTTACGAACTATAAAGCAGGGTATGTTCTAATTTATGTGATTTTTATGGGATTTTCCCATGCTTGAACTAATTGATATAAATTTCCTAAGTTGGCTAAACTTAAGGCAATTAACGTGTTAATTAGGAAAACTAACATTATATTATAATTTCCATTATTTTGGAAATATTATTTTTGAAAAGACTGAAGTTTGTTTAGTCCTACTTTTTTATAAAGCATTCGTTTTTCAACAAATGTAGCAAAATTGGTGAAAAATATGGTTTTTTAAGAAAAAAAGTTTTATGTTTATTACTATCAGTGTTATGCCAACCCTAGGTCGGAATCATCCTTTTGACACGATCGCTTTCACCAACCTCTAAATGTTTGTAATGCCACCATTATGGAATATGCAGCATTCGATCTTAAACTTTGACCACTCCATTTGATCCTATCGCTTTGTACGTCGACTTTCACTATTGTACTAAGTTGATTGGACTTTTTTAAAAAACATATAATATAGGTGTTATCACCTCTATTGTTTTAAAGGTTTAAGGTTGTTGCCTCCCAACTCTTTTGACATGGTCGAAAGGAAGAATCTTTGTTTATAAAAATTTCGAGGATTCCACTTCTATTCTCCTTCGACTGAGTCCAAGTGGTGTTTCCCTAAACTATATTTTACAAGACTTAGAGGCTATTTCCTTTATTCTCCATCGATAGAGTTGGAAGTGATTTTGTCGTAGGGCCTATCGCCCTTATAACTTGTCGATACGGTTATGTTGACTAGGATGATTTTGAGGATCGAGGCAATTGTTTCCAATCCCTTCGCCACAAATGCGATTGAAAGAGTTTTACTTCTAACTTTTATTAAATTATTTCAATAAAACCAAGGCTTTCATCTTCAATTGGGTTGACGATAATGTGTCAAAAATGCTTATTTTCAAAATAACCAGCGCCTTCATTTATATCAGCAAGCTTTCTTTCGAACTTGTTTTCTTAAATATTCCCTTGGACACAGTTGTGGTTGATAAGGAGCTTCCGAACTGATTTCAAAAAATTAGGGGCTATTACCTTTATGGCTTATTGGTGTCAACAAGGTCGAAAGGGTGTATTTTATAACTTATTATCAAAATAGATTGAGGCTTTTGCCTTGTTAACCTATCGCCATCGAACAGTATCTATGGGTTTTCTTTGGTTTGTTTGCTTGCATTGATTGTTGTTGGTACTTTGTTTCCCTTGGGGTTAAACCATGTTGGCTTCGAAACCTACGAAGGGACTCGAAGAGTGTATAGGTTCACAAAGGGTGTCTCACCTGTTGTTTTACTTGATGCTTTCGGTAGAAAACTAACTTCATCATTATGCATTTGTATTCATCTAGTGAAAGCTAGATGCTTGCTTGGAAAATGGTAGGAAACCATGTTATGTTATTGTACATGATTCATAAATATTGGGGACATCATGAGAGGTTATATCATCATGCATAAAATTTGGGTTAGTAAGAAGAAAACTCATTCCACTACTTAGTGTGATATCACTAGATATCTATTGGGATCTAGCTGTTGAGCTATTATTAACACCGATTTGTTGAGCAGTCTAGAATATTTGTTTTCTCCTTAGACTCTTGGGCACTCATTTAAGTTAGGTTAAGTGTTAAGTTTTTTCAGGTTCATCTTCCAAGAATAAGCTTCTAGAGATGGGTAGGAAGCTTTTGGCTATTTAGGAGTTTCCTATTATGTGTTTTTATCACTTTAGGTGTATGTAGAGGCAAAGTTGGCTATTGCTTATATCTAGACTATGATCAACCAAAGGGCAATTTTCACATGTTTCTTACAAAGTTGTATTTTGTAATAATTATATTTGATCTAAATGGGGTTTTATTGAATGATGTTTTAAGAATTTTCATATTCTCATGTTCTCTTATGTTATAATTCATTAACATATCAGTTTTCTATTACCGAAAGTTAATACTATATATGGCTGCAACATTTGTAGCGCTTATTTTTGTACTTTATAAAATGGGATGTTATAATTCATCTCAAAATCCAAGCTTATCGCTGAGTCCATCCCCATCTTCAAATCGGTAACCTAGCTCTAGTGTCTCTCCATCGTCAAATCAATCTGCACATTTTGAAGCTTCTTCATGAACTTATCCCATTCATTCGAGTCTATCTTCCTTTTTCACTCAATCAATGTGCACCAGCTTGTGTGTCTGATCGATAAACACCAAACTCCAGTGAACGAGGTTTTTACTAATACTATACAGCCTACAAACGACCTTTTTTGCTAAACAAAGCAAACAATCAACTATGCATTCAACAGTCATACGTATAGCTAAACTAGAATACAAACATCCAAATAACATCCATAAAATAGATAGAACTTATCTCACTCTATTTAAACTGTTGCTTCTATGTGCCTATACATTTGTACTGCGTTATTCTTTGTGACTTGAATATTTTATGTCGTGTCATGATGTTGCCCCAATGTGTATTTGTGTTGATGGTTGCACCACTATTTGCTAGCAATGACCTGAAAAGAACTTGTGAGCCTTTGCTTTGATCTGGTGGGCCATGACTTAACATTATTGTAACCATTGTTGCTATTATACATGGCATGTCTTCCTTGTTTGGTCTTGTACATTTGAATACTACTATGGCATTTACACTTGTACTTGAATATTACTATAGTGTTGCAGCACCATGTCGCTTGCACATAGCTTGATCATGTTCATTTTTTACTTGCATGTAATTATGCTGTGATGTCCACTATGGACTTGTTGTGCCTTCTTGCTGCATGCGTGTGAACTTCCATTTTTCTACCATGTTTATTTGCTTTGAGCACTTGAATTTGTTGCCTCTTATGTACACTGAATTTGACCGTATACTTGTGTTCGTCACTTGCTTATGAACTGTCTGACCTGTGCATACATGTTAGATACATGTATATAAATATACATGTATGTTTATACATGTATCATGCTTTTGCAAATATAAGATATATATATATATATATATATATATATATATATATACGCATGTGTGTTTGCGATCGACAGACATGAAATTCACCAATTTTTGTCGTGGCCAAAATATAATTGCACCGAGTTGAATAAATTGATTTAACATTTAGAGTTGTCCGTGGGAAAATAACACATACTTGACAGCTATAATACAGTATATCGCTGTGAATATTATCCGTCAATCAAGATGTATAAGCATATAGATGACCACGTCTAGAAAAATGATGAAAAAGCACCCGAATAACTAAGGCAAATAAAAACTTAATATTAAATTTTATATTTTCATATTATATTGTTTCTTTTCCAGTTTACTGCATTTTTTAATATGATAGGTACAATGGACGACTAGACAGTAATTAGAGCATGCATAGGACATCAAGAATTTAAGAGTGAGTGATAAAGTGACTGTATGAGAGTGATTTGTAGTGAGGCAATGTTTGTACAAATTAGTGAACCGAATGATCAAAATGTAGTGAGGAATATATGAGTCTGTATATGAAATTGTATATATAACTGAGTGAATCGAGTAAAATGTAGTGAGGAACCAATGTATATGTGATTGACAATGTCATATAATAGTTATACAATAGTAGAGTCAGAATATTGTACTATTTCAAATGTTGAAATAAAATATAGTTCGAATATCAAATTGTGTGCAATAATATTCTATTCAATCTAAATTTTTATTTCTGTATGTGATATGAAATATAGAACAGTACAATTGTAAGACCCCATATTTTTCATTAAATATCGATAAATTATAATTTCATAATTTGGGCATTAAATATATACCATTGTGTTTATGGAATTTTTTTTATTCATTTTGGTATATGGCATGTCCAAAACGGAGCACATATGCATAAGTTATTAATGAATTAAATAATCAAGATACTGTGTATGTGTGTGTGTAGCTAGATTTGAAATTCGCACTTAAATATAGTTTATAACAAGAATAATATAAATTAGCGGAATTATATTAAGAATGTAATTAACGTTAAATTTAGAAATAACAACGGTGCAAAAAATTTGTCTGTCCTAGGATGGGTCGACTCATATAAGACCTGGGTCAACCTACCTCTGAAGTGGGTGCACACAGGGGTCGACCTGATCGGCTCATATCTGTTTTTCTACATGACGTAGTTTTCTGATATAAACGGTTCATATTTTATTTGATTGAATCCGAAGGACCAGACTTTCTCGTACACCTATAAATAGACTAGCAGCGGACTAGCTTTAAACTCATATTTTATGAGATGCTGCCTAGACTCCGCCATTCTCTTTTCTTTCGAGATCTTTTCAGAAATTAAATTGTTAGTTCTTAGGGATTCTAATTCAAGGTTTGAAGATAAGAGATATAAATTTACAACATAAGTGTTTAGATTTCTGATAAACGTGAGGTAAGTTCTTGAATCTGGTTTACTTAGGTTTCTCCCTTTCTTTCCCTCTTCTTTTAGTATCAAAATTTTGAATCCGTGGTTATTTTGATAATAGATTTAGTTAGGAAGGCCATAAAATAGCAAATCTGGATCAGATTCAAGGATTGGAAAGCTGTTATGTGAGCGGATTTAAATTAAACCTTTCGATAACAGTATATCTATCGTTTGCATTCCTCGTTATATTTAATATGCATAATCGGTATTTATGGAAATAGGCTATTAAACCTATTTTGAATATGTCGAAATTATTATTGTTGTATAAGACATAAATTTTATTAGATCCTTCGTTTTATTTGAGAAACTTATGTAGTACTGTGATCGTGAAACTTGAATTAAAAAGTAAATATGAAAGTAAGGATCAATATGTATGTTTTGGTTAAATAGAGAGGATTACAGTAGTTGTGAATACAAAATGAAATAGAAATTCAATGTCAAACTCAGAAAACTAGAAAGAAAGGTATGTGGTGAACTGAGTTAGTTGGATTTAGGGGAAAAGTGACATATTTTCATAAGTAACCAATTCCTGAGAGCATAGTCGCAAGAAGACCACAATGAAAATAAAAGAAATAGCTTGCAACTATGGATCTAGGTAGGTGTACATTATGAAAATATATCGATGTATCTTTCTGTAAATCAAACCAATAAGGTGCATGAAGCGTTTTCTTGAAGAAATAGGGATATACCTGACGGTAAATAAACAAAGAAAGATTACAATAGTATAAAAATTGGAATGAACAGGGAATATAAACTATTATTAATAATTAAGAAAATAAGAAGGGAAGATAATAGTTAGGCTTGTTCTAGGGGAAAGTGGAAATTATAACATAAGTTATAATAAATGGAAAATAATTTATTGATAAACCTTAGTCAAGAGAACTAAGTAAATGAGTAAATAACAACAAGAGGTTTGTTAAGCAAAGTTATGATTAATAAGGAAGAATGAGAGGAGGCTTATTATTGGTAGACTTAAATAGGAATTATGAATTCTAATAAATGAGATAAAAAATAAGCGGAAGCCCGCTTATGAGGCATAAGACTGAAAGAAGTATGTAAGTGACTAATTGTGTGCTAATGAATCTGGTAACTTAAGATAATAACAAGAATGAAAATAATCAAGTTAATTAACAACATGGTGAGATACGACAAGCGCCTGATTTAAATATTAGACATAGGATCTAGTAACATGATGGTGTGATGCGCTTGGACCAATCCGCAGGTAAGAAGGGGAAGAACCTAATAGGTTAGATCATCGTGGTGTCTAGAGGCACAAGAGAAGCACATTCATATGATTATTCTGCTTGTTTTTGCTATTGGACTAGAGGGAAGCACGCCGCTCCTGAGGGACATGGTAGGGTACTCAATGGTGGTCCTATGTTGCGGCACATGCATCCGGGATGTACTCGCCGGGTTGGGTCTGCGCGTTACCACCGAGTTATTATACCTTGACTTCAACAGTAGTTTGGCAGTCATATGGCAGTGCCGGATGGAGTTGGGTGATTCGACGATTTTGCTTTAGATAGGCGGGTCAATACCAATATAAGATAGTAATCCTTGGGTACCTGTCATCGACAGTCAGTGGGATGCAGAAAGACTATAGCTAAACCAAGATACCATCGATGTTTCACTATCGAGACGTTGGTTGCAGGACATGCCAAATTGGATACAGATTGGTTTCTAGGAGGACATCACTTAACTCTTGATGCAGTCTTTCACTAGTTAAGGGAGAAGTTAACGTGGGACCATAGCCACCGTGAAAATGTAGACCATAGTTTAAATATCTGTACTTAATGCCTTCTTAGCGGATCTATACAGATATGGAAAATCTCCCGACCGAGTTTCGTGCATTGGATGCAGCCTTATTACAGGACTTGGGGTACCGTAGACAATATGTACGTGTGAGGGTCTAGGTACACACACTGGGTGGTACATTGTAGAAGCTAGGGCATTACTTCGTGTTGAGACCTGATTCGACCGAGGAATTTGGACATGACTGTCTGTATGCTTACATGGCATAGCGATGGCAGTTCTATGCGGTAACGTGGCGTAGTAATATGGAAGTTTGTACATCATTCGGAGTAGGATGAGAGTTGCATAAGCTTCTGTGGCATGACGGCGGAGACCGTGCGAACAGTGTACTATGGGAAGTACCTTGGTATATTAGGGGTAGCTACATATATGTATTAGGTTAATCTACTGGGAAGTAGATGGGTACGATGTGAGTATAGAGCCTTGAGTGATGTTGACCTAATAACCTAACAAATAAGAAAATACAACTGAACGGTATATGTAGGGTTATTTCAAAATGTGTAATTTATCCAATCATTAGAACTTTGTGTTATGACCCCTTCCTCATAACACACTCGCAGGTTAAACTGATAGGGGAGGTATGATAGCTTTAGATTTTAAGTAATTATTGGAAACGACGGTATGACTAAGGAAAACTTTTGGAAAGGTAATGCAGACAGTCGACCGACCCTTTTCTTTCTTATTCTTGGGTTTTATCATCGCTAAAATCTGTAGGAGAAGAATGAGGAAGAAGCGGAAAAAAATGAAGGTCGGGTCGACCCACCCCGAAGGTGGATCGACCCACGAGCTTCAGGTCACAAAAATAAAGTGACGAATCCTTTTGGATTCGTCATTTTATTTTCTTCCTCCACCGAAAACAACCGAAAGCCATTTACCCCAAACATTCTAATAATGGTCACTGCTCAAAAACTCCACTGTTTCTTGCAAACTTGATATTGAATCGAAGCCTTCGACGTTCTCTAACCAGATCTACACAAATTTATTGCAAATTCGAAGAAAATCACCATGCCACTGAGACCCTCTTTATTCGCCATATTTCCCCAATTAGCCCTACAAGAGATCGCTTGGAGCTGTAATCGGAAGAGCATAGTTGAAGCCTATGCGAAATCTAGTAGATATCAAATATTTCTTGGAAGACCTATCAATTTACAGACTTTATTGGCACCTTTATAGGGATGTTGTTTCATGAATTGGGATTATATGATATTCTTGACCATAACATGGTTGAGCAAACCGCTTATCCAAGGTTAGTATGTCTTTTTGATGCAAATTTGGATTGTAGAGAGGAGAATATAGAGGCAGTCTTTGAGTCTGAGGTGAAAGAGACACATATTTTGTTTATTGAGAGGCAGTTTAGAGAAATGCTTGTATCCAAGGGGAGGGTTTACACTTAGACGATGTAGAGATGACCAGTTTGGCTGTGCTACCAAGGATTTTTGTGGATGTGCATCACAGGGTTTGGGAGATAGCGTACTTGCGCCCACTGGCTAGGGTGGTTATATGCACTTTGCAGCATAACCTGGCTGCCAAGATAAGGAGTTTTGATAGAGGTACTCCTATGGTTAGAATGGCTGCATATGCTGTTTTTTCGAGACTTAAGTTTAACTAGGCCAGTGCGATTGTGGAGTATTTTGATACCGCTTTAGATATGAGACAGTATACTATTCCTTTTGGGCATCTCTGAACAGTAGTTTTTCAGCAGGCTAAGGTTCCCCTAGGGAACGAGAGTTCCATCACATAGTCCCATCCACTTATAGATGCATCCATAATGCATAGGATGCACATCGAGTTAGATGAGTTATAGGAGGAGGAGGACTAACCAATAGTGCATGATAGGGATGAGTTCGGTGGTGATGTTGAGGGACAGTTTGAGGTTGGTGATGGAGAGGGATAGTTTGAGGGTGGAGATTCAAAGGATATGGGCCACCAGAGCCAGAGACAGTAGCAGTTTACTCCAGCTAGTTTTCAGCATGGGGAATTAGTTGGATATCAGCCCGAGGTGGGATGGGCGACCAGTTTTCTCAGAATGGGATACATAAGTAGTAACAGTATTTTTATCCTGTAGAGGGATATCAGAACCAGGGTACAGAGCAGCACTGGGAGGCGTCGAGTCTTCCCATTTATCACAATTGGATACTTGGTCATCACGGGAGCCATGGGATTTGAGGACTGAGGTTAGATCTATCTCAAAGAGGCAGAGGCAGTTGGCTAGGGAGCATCAGGATATCTTGCTAGGACAGCAAGAGATGGCACACACCTACGTATAGTTTGCACGGACTTAACAACAAAACCTACAGGGGATGTATGTCGCTTAGTAGCGGTTTAAGCAAATGCAGTTAGAGATGGAAGGCGTACATTTATAGGTCAGGCATAGCACCAGGCATCATGAGGAACGTCTAAGTGTGATAGGAGACTCTAGGCGAGTTGGAATCTTTTATCAGTGGTATCATTTAGCCGAGACCCAGGCCTCTATTTCAGGGATAGATGGTTGTTAGTGCTACTGCTTATTAGACTCCTTTTTTAAGGGCTTGAGTATCTTTAGTTTTACTTCTGTAGTAGAACTCATGCTTTGAACTTGTTTCTTGTTGTAGTGATGCATTAGCTTATTTTGAAACTTTGCTTTTAGTAAGAAAGTTCTTGTTAAAATCAATATAATTATAATTAAGTTACAAGTGGAAAACTAACATTGCAAGATAATTGTAATAAATAAAGTTTCCTCAAAAGTATTGCAAGGAACAAAGATTCATAAAAATATTATTTTTCTTAATTTAGAAATTGCCAGTATATTAAAGATGTGTGCATCACGATTTCAAAAGATTTTCAAGAAAATCGGCATTCATATAGGAAGGTAATGCTTAGACATTCATTACATTCATATTATGTATGTAACACTTTGTATAGGTGAACAGGTGGTCGAAAAATTGGATGAACACCAAATGGTTGTAATTTATACGAGGAAGAACATCACTCCATCCTTATCAAATTTCAGGGACAAAATTTCCTAAGGTAGGGAGAATGTAACACCCTGTATTTTTCATTAAATATCAATAAATTATAATTTTAGAATTTGGCCCCGAATCATATACCACTGTGTCCATGGCAATTTTCTAATTAGTTTTGGTATATGGCATATCCAAAACGGAGCACGTACGCATAAGTTATTAATGAATTAAATAATCAAAAGATTGTATGTATATATAAACGTGTAGATTTGAAATTCAAACTTAAATATAGTTTATAACTAGAATAATATAAATCAGGAGAATTATATTAAGAAAGTAATTAACTATATTGATTAACGTTAAATTCAGAAATCACAACAATGCAAAAATTTCGTCTAGACCCAGGATGTGTTGACCCATAAAAGACCTGTGTCGACTCATGTGTTGACCCAGGGGTCAACCCAATCGGCCCAGATCTGTTTTTCTACGTGACGTGGGTGTCTGATATAAATGGTTCAGATTTTATTTGATTGAATCCGAAGGACTAGACTTTCTCGTACAACTATAAATTGACTAGTAATGGCCCATCTTTAAACTCATATTTTGTGAGACGCTGCCTAGGCTCCGCCATTATCTTTTCTCTCCAAACCTTTTCAAAAATTAAATTGTTAGTTCTTAGGAATTCTTATTTAAGGTTTCAAGATAAGAGATATAAATCTACAACATAGGTGTCTAGATTTCTGATCAACGTAAGGTAAGTTCTTGAATCAGATTTACTTAGGTTTCTCCCTTTCTTTCCAAATTCTTTTAGTATCAGATTTTATGATTCATGGTTACTTTTATAATAGATTCAGTTAGGAAGGCCATGGAATAACAAATCTAGAGGATCATATTCAAGGATTGGTAAGCTATCAGGTGAGGGGATTTAAATTATACCTTTTGATAACAGTAAATCTATCATTTGCATTCCCCATTATATTTAATATGCTAAACAATCGGTAATTATGAAAATTGGCTATTATACCTATTTGGAATATTTTGAAATTACTACTGTTGTATAAGACTGTAACGACCCACGACCCGCCATTTTGACTGTGCCGAATCAACAAACATGTCAACTCGAATCATCCAAAACGATAGATTGTTATTAGCTTTTGGGGTAAATAAAATAAATCACAGAATCATAGATCATAGACACAGATACAGAGTAATACGATATCTCGCAGCTGAAAATAAATAATAAATAGTAATTCATGAAGCTACTAAATAAAATTTTACGTTTTCATTTTTATTTGAGATATATCGTTTGCTGCTACCACAAATAATCGTCAAAACTGATCCAAATGAAGTAACTAAAATTTAAAGTTTCCAATATAAAATTGTTTAAATCACTTCCAAATGAAAATAACAAAATATTATAGATAAACATTTCATTATAAATAAATTTCATGTTTTAATTTTCCTAAATAAATTCAAATTCAATTAAATAAACTCGATTTAATTTATATGTTAAATAAGATCAAAATTGAAAATATTATTAAAATATATTTATATCAAGTCAAATTCATTTGTTATATAAAAACCATAATAAAATTAGTTTTAATTCAGAATCAAAATAGTTATAAAAGTACAAACAAACTGAGCTTTAAATGAATAAAATAAAATCAAAATCAAAATTTGAATTAAATAATCAAATAAAAATATACTTAAAATCCTGGTCTGTTACACTCTCCCCCACTTAAACCTTTTCGTCCCCGAAAAGGAACAAAGCAAGAAAATAGTAATTAATATATCCAAAAAAATAATACAAATTTATTTTTTTATCTATATATACTTTGAAAATTATATATATCTAAATCAATGTTAAAATATTTTCGAACATTTAAAAATAATTTTAAGTATTCACTCGACGTCTCAATTGGCGATATATATCTATCCCACTTTCGAAACCCGAAAATAGATATCAATGATGCTGCGCAGTCATCACCAGAATCATTTTCAAGCAACTAGAGTGTGGCTCTATATCTATCAAATACTTATACGATTTAACATATATACGTTGATCAGACGTATACCCAAATCACTAGGTATTCGATTGGCCAATTTTAACGTCATGTAAATACTCTAAACATCTTTCTATATTTAAACATAGTATATATCAAAATTTCAATACTACACTAAGGAAATTCTATATTATAATACTTTTTCAAAATAGTTATTTCAAATCAGTATTTAGAAAAATGGATTGCTGGAAGACTTACACTCTCCTTCTACTTCTTACCTATTGTGGACAAGGATAAATCTTAGAATTCAAGTTAAAAGCTGAACGAACGAAAAAACCTAATCAAAGAGGAACTATGAAGAAGAAGGATTCAAATGGAAGGGAAATTTCAGAAAAAGATTTAAATATTGAAAAAAAATTACATACGGAAATAATTATTTTAAAAACATTTAAAATCTCTTTCTTAGTTTATTATGTTGTGGTTATATATAAATTTAATTGCAGGTTATTGTTTTTTTTATTTAACGTTTGAAAATACTTGATAACTCGAAGCTCAACAAGTTTACTGTCGTTCTTAGAGACGTTAGGCATATGCTAGTCAGGCGCACGACCAAAATCTCTAAGTACTAAATATACTTGTTTCAACTCCTAATGAAAATACTTAAAACATTTAAAATAGATGTGGAAAATACTTCCCCATGGATCGTGGTTACTCGGCGGTTGCGCTACTATCCCAGTAGAATCGCTTGTAACCGTAGGTATCACACCCCTCGAATTACGCCATGGTTGTTGCCATAAATCGCCGTTACGTGGCAGTTACGTCGCTATCCCAGTGAAATCGATTGTAACTGTAGGCATAGCCCCCCCCCCCAACCCCCGGAATTACGCTATGGCGTCTAGATCGCAGTTACGCGGCGGTTACGTGACGGTTACGCCACTGTCCCAGTGGAATCGCTTGTAACTGTAGGCATCTCGCCCCCCGAATTACGCTAAAACAGATAAGTAATAATGATAATCAATGTGATCTCACCGAGTGAGATTCCTATATCGACGGATACTCCAATCGACGGAGCACTAAACGTAGCTACGATTTCCGATGAGCGCCAACACAATCCATCTTTCAGGAATTGCGATTTCATTGGAAGGTACTTCCCATATCTTTATTTCGAAAACATATATACTATATATAGTACTTCATTTCACGTTTCGCGTGTATCGCACTTACATAAATATCAACTTACATAAGATTTCCTTTCAACATCATGTTTCAAATATATCATTCTTATATAAATTCATTATATAAGCTTTCATTTTAAATCAATTATCTTCCAAATCAATAGTTTTCGAATTAATCATAATTCTACTATACTTCTTCCATATGTATAAGGTTCGAAAACTCATATCAAATATTCAATATCAAAGATTCTCAAAATTTCATTTCAATACCAATTCAGTTTTGATTTTATAATAAATTGAATATTCAATGTCATTCCAAATCTTGTTCAAAGATGATTCGATCATTCAAATAGTTGAAATATACATTTTTCAATTCAATAATTGGAAATCATGAGTTCAGTCCTTTCTTATCAAAATATCACAAGATGTTCAATTACACTATCCTAACATATAAGATTATCGTTGAAACGACCCGTAACTTCCCCGTAAAGGAAAGTGTCGGATAGTTCGAGAATAAGCCACAACAGAACGCATATAGAAGAACATTTCACGGTATATTACAACAGTGCATCAGATTACAAGAATATACAGAGTATGAATAAATATTACACAGAAATAGGATCCTGTGAATATAAATCTGCAAAACCAAAACTACTAGCTGCCCGTGTCAAAATAAGGGCACCCAGAGTTTAGGTTAAAACAATAAACTCCAGGTCAGTCATGGGACTGGTGTGAGAACTAAAACAGTTATAATTCTTTATTTTAAAGTCCGGTAAATCAAGGGACCACGCCGTATAACACGGAACGGGTTTCCTCCCAAGAATACCAGTGCATAAAACAACAGCGCAATGCTAAATAAAGAAGAATGAAGCTATTATAAGACCCAGTTCCCATCACACAATGCAACGCAAGCCGGAGGATAGGGTTTTTACCTTATAATAGCCAAGGATGCTTGATACGTCTAAAACAAATCATTTGATACTATCATAAGTGCATAGTGTATAAAACAACTTCAAATCATAAGTATCAATCATAGGCGGCATGAATGCCCCATCCCACTATGTCGCCATACTAGGCTCTACAAATAAAACCGCAGAATCACGTATTTGGAAATTGGGTTTCCATCTATGAACCGAGGCAAAAGATAGTCCTCAACCGATTCGAGACGCTCTAGCCCGTGTCTCAGGAACAGCCGCAACTGCCCCCTGGATCCTCAGGGCCGGTCCACCGATGTGGATTATTATGCCTGAACACTACGTCTCCCCACCCTATGGGGTGTAAGTCTGGTCCGTCTGCCGGCCAGAATGCATCGGCCAAAACCGATATAACCGAGGCGCCTCGCAACAGCAACAACCACATAAGTCAAACTCGTCAGGGCGTGTAAAACCACTGACGCCACTTCTAGCTAGAAAGAAACGCATGCCCTCCCTGACGACCTCTCCCGTTTTTGGTTCATACCGGGTGTGAAACTCGCGAGGTAAACGTTACACAAAGCTACGCCACAAAGGCCGTGCGTTGATCATCACCACAAGACTTTGCTTTTCAACAGAAGCCTCGATCAATTGCCACTTACGCATGCCACACAGGCAATTCACTCCATGCGTTTGATATCCATCAATATATAACCCCTGTGCTCGTACGTCTCAGAGAAGGGCGTTAAGCAAGAGAATAAATTCTCCGCCGCCAAACAGATATATATTTAATAGAAATCAATCACACAGACTAAAATCCAATGTCAGACACACAGTCCATTTACAAGTCCGTTCTGGGTCTGAACGAAACCGGAGGCACCTAGTACCCCGCATATCCATCGATCTCCAAGCACGTCTGGACGATCACTAACTGTTTCCATCTTCTTGGGTGTACAGCCCAATCAAGATCATCAATAATCACCCAAGACACGTGAAGACTTCTGGTCTTCGACCACCGTCTTCATCTTCGACATCACGTCGAATCAATTATTCAGAATGGGATAAACCCGGTCTTTCTGAATAACTCGCGTATATATCATAAAAGTGTTACACAAACACAACATACGCCTCATTCCAATTCAGAATATTCTTTTATTCCAATATTCCTATACTTTGGGAAAAGTTCCCATTAATTTTATCCAAGATAAATTCTTTAAATTCATTCTTTAATCCCCTTTGAATATCAATTCAAGCTAGTCGGGATTAGCGAACCACACCGAAGTAATCATTTATTTTATTTCCCAATCCCAACCTATTCATCCCATGAAGTAAAACTGGTAATACTTCATATCTAACACCACAGTGTTATCGGTAAATTCAATTACCATTTCACGTTCAAATCTAATTAAAGATTTAACCATCGCCTGGAGCAAAACTGGTGATACTCCATTTTCGATCATTTCAATCTAATTAAAGATTCATTAAAACTCCACTTAGTTTTAATCTTTAACTGGGTTAAAGAATCAGTGTCATTTAAAACACGGTTCACGATAAACCCAAAATCACATTCCAT
This sequence comes from Allium sativum, assembly GCA_030737875.1. Taxonomy (NCBI): domain Eukaryota; kingdom Viridiplantae; phylum Streptophyta; class Magnoliopsida; order Asparagales; family Amaryllidaceae; genus Allium; species Allium sativum. The sequence goes on from CM060924.1 coordinate 669,872,384, forward strand.
TAATTATCGGGTTAAAGAACAAGTGTTATTTAAAACACTGTTCACGATAAACCCAAAAATCAATACCAATTCAATTCCAATTAAATATCGTTTAATTGGTACACTTCATTAAATCTAAATAAAAAGATTTAATTTTTTTTCCTCAACTGGGTTCAAGAACAGTGTTAGTGAAGACACCATTCACGACAAACCCAAATCACATTTGATATTCAATACAAGGCTCTGAATAGAAAATATATCGGCTTATATTCAATATCAAATTCTACGACTAACAAATGTCGTATTGGAAATAACGATATAAATATATATCTTTCAAATTTCCATAACAACATCTGTATAATCACGAATTCCAACATCGAAATATTCCGAAGACAATTTCGATTCAAATCCACTCCAATGCAATCATTGGAAATTTTGGTTATTTTCAAAACCCTTTTCAAATTCAATTTATTTATTTAAAAATAAATAGAATTATAATGCTAGTCCAAACTAGTTCATTTCGATAAAAATCTATTTTTATCCTTTCAAATATGGAGTTTTTCATCCCAATCCTTTCTAAATCATTTCTTATGATTTTACACAAATTATTACTATTTTTAATAATTTTATCAAGGCCCGTATAGTCGATTTCCATCAATGGCCATCGAACTGCACTTACAGCGACCTTTTTCAAATTTGATTTGGACGTAACTCCAAATCCAACCGTTAGATTTCAAATTTCTAATATTCGTTAGAAAGCTCTTTTCGATACGAACCCAACGGTTCCGGTTTTAGGAGAATCCGACGGTCGGATCTCCCGTAATGTCCATTTGAAATAAATGGTCGAAATTCACGAACTGCCGCGGCGCGTTCTATTCAGGCCATTATATTATATATATAATATATATAATATATATTTCGTCGATTTCAATTTAAAACGAATTATATAAATAGTTTTAAATTCGTTTCAAAAGCAATTTCAACTTCCATTTCAATTCAAATCAAAATTGAATTCTTCTTTATAAATTCGTTTCAAAATTCATTTTTATTCAATTCAAATTTCAATTCAATTTGAATTCGTTTTCAATTCACTTCATTTCGAAATCGTTTTCAATTCAATTCATTTCGAAATCGTTTTCAATTCAATTCATTTCGAAATCGTTTTCAATTCAATTCATTTCGAAATCGTTTTCAATTCAATTCATTTCGAAATCGTTTTCAATTCAATTCATTTCGAAATCGTTTTCAATTCAATTCATTTCGAAATCGTTTTCAATTCAATTCATTTCGAAATCGTTTTCAATTCAATTCATTTCGAAATCGTTTTCAATTCAATTCATTTCGAAATCGTTTTCAATTCAATTCATTTCGAAATCGTTTTCAATTCAATTCATTTCGAAATCGTTTTCAATTCAATTCATTTCGAAATCGTTTTCAATTCAATTCATTTCGAAATCGTTTTCAATTCATTTCATTTCGAAATCGTTTTCAATTCAATTCATTTCGAAATCGTTTTCAATTCAATTCATTTCGAAATCGTTTTCAATTCATTTCAAAATGAATAAAATCGATATAAATATCGATCACGTCAAAATGGCGTCAATCAAATCAACACGGCTTCATATATTGATATTTTCAAATATTCCATTTCGAATATTTCTATTTCAAATATTTCTATTTCTCAACTGGAATGAGGCCCAATCAATTACCATATAAAATTAATTATATGGATTTTCATACAACACATGTATATAATAGCATTGAAAAATGATCAACCATCAACCAAAGTGCACTACACTGTATAAGCATCAAATATAAATATTCAACGCTTATAACAGCCTGTCAATCAATCGATCGACATATTTAATCAATCAGGATGAGTGAAATTCATATTTCATCCCAACACCCGTGTGGGGTTTTCAAACAATCAAACACAGATTTTAGTTGTGCAGTTGAGCGATGTGTAAAATTTATCGACCCAATCAATATCAGTCAAATCAGTGTATATAAACAAATCGGCCGATTTGTTCATCAATATTTATTTATTCACATTCACGTTAAAAATTATATTTTTAACGATAAAACATTTTATTCCAACATATGAATTTCTATTCAGTTCATTCTTTAAATAAAATGATATTTTTATTTTTCTAACATATTTTAGAAAATTTCGGCGGCATAACGGTACGATACTAGAAACGGGACAAGGCCTAGCCTTATCCCCGGTCTAGTGAAGGCCCACGCCATTCACACATCAATCAAATTCACCAAACAACCAAATTCAAATCAAATCATATAACTAAGCTATGCAACCAAACAAACAAGTCCATGGTCTGTGGACGGTTGTGTCGGGTGCTACTAAGCACCGTCTGCATCCTAGTATATATATATATAACTAGAAAAAGAAATTGAAAGGTGAGAAATTCTCACTTATAGCTATCCTAGCTCCACGGCTCTCCACTGATAGAAATCTTCATCGCTATCGCATCTTCGTTGCCCGTAGCCACTACATATATAAAAATCACACATTTTTATATTTTGATGTCTTTAAAATAAAAATCACATTTTTATTTATTCACTTTAAATTTAAAAATCATATTTTTATAATTGCTTCATACTTGTAAAAATCGAATTTTTACTTCGCTATTCTATATATAAAAATCGAATTTTTACTTCGAAGTTCAATATATAAAAATCATATTTTTAGTTCGAAGTTCAATACATAAAAATCATATTTTTATTTCTCTACTTTAATAAAAATTATATTTTTATTATTCTACATCATATAAAAATCATATCTTCCCCTAACTAAAAGCTATATTTTTATACTGCAAAAATCAGATTTTCTATGCTAATAAAATCAGTTTTTCTATAATAATAACATTAAAAACTCACTGTGTTCCATTTGAACCGAAGCATAGGAGGTTGAGGAGGGATTGGAGGCTCGCGCAGTCGGTCCAGCGGCGCGGTGGTGGCCCTAAGCGGCGGAAATGGGATGAGGCAGCAGGGTGGTGCAAGGGGGGGGGGGGGGTCTTTAGGCGTTGGGGTTCTCGAGTTGGCGTGGGGTCGAAGGCCAGGCGAGGGGCGAGTTCTGGCGGATCTAGGGCTTTGGGTTGGGGGTTCTTCGCGGTCCAGAGGGGAAGAGGAGAGAGGGTTGAGGTCAGGGGGTTTCGCCTGAGAGGGCGGCGGCGGGGTGGGGGACCGACGATGGCACGCGGTGGAGCTCTGCCTGGAGGAGCGGCGTTCTTTTTTTTTTTTTTTGAATTCGATTTCTAATTAAATCGGGGGGGGGGGGGCAGAAGATAAGAGAAAAGGGTTTTTTTTATTATTTTATTATTATTTAATTATTTTAATCGCAAAAAGTTGACTTTCACAAACGACCTCTAAACGAGGCCCACCGCCTGTCGTCCATAGCGTTTTACCCCCATTCCGAACACAATGGGATATGTATCGTTGGCTGATTTGATCGTTTCAATCAATTTCCGTTTAATTTACATTTAAATCACTATATTGAATTTTAAACGTACATTTCAAATTACCGGGGTCACATACTAACTTGAAAAATTCCAGAAAAATATTTTCTAGCTTCGTATTGACGATTCGGTCCTAACAAAACTAGTTTCGTCGAAATCCGAGACCGTTGGAAAAATGGCCATTTTCCAGTCGATTAAAATCAACTGAAACTGGTCAAACGCGTTTTCCTTTGCCACGCTCACATATTGATTCTAAAAATTATGAAATTTGAAACCTAGCAATAATTTGACACCACGGACCCAACAAAACTGGTTTCGTCGAAATCCGAGGTCGTTTGCAAAATATCCAATTTTAAGGGCCTGAATTCCATAGCGACTATTCTGAATTTTCAACTGGACATATCTATTGATTCCCGCTATGAAAATTTGATTTGTCGGATTCGTTGGAAAGATATTATCAATTAGATTCTACCATTTTTGGTTTCACAAAAATCCGGATTGTTTTGCACCCGGTACATTCAATTGAAGTTTGAAATCGAATTATCGAACTACCGCGCCATTTTCAATTCTATTTATAATTATATATAAATATTTATATTCTAACGACGGCGTATATAATATATACGTTCTAATTATATTCAAAATAAATTTCTCGTCGATTTTATTTAAAATAATTCATTTTAAATAATCAAAATTCGCTAAAATTGCCAAAATAAAAATTTTAAACTGGCCCAGATTTTCGGGTTATTACAATCTCCCCCACTTAAAACTTTTCGTCCCCGAAAAGGAATAAAGTCGAAAGTGGTTTGATTAATCAACTCTACGTCCATTGTTTTGATTACGGCTTAAGTTCTTCAACTTTTCAGTTTCCGAGAATTTTCAAAATTTCAAAAATTTGGCTAACACCCTAAATTTTCGAAAAATTTCGCCATAACCTCCCCTGCACCGGGAGCATCGGGGAATTTCAAATAGCTTCCCCGGTCCTTTAGATCTCAAAAAGAAAAAGAAAAAGCCAAGCGGCTAGCCAATAGGCTCATAAAATCATCATCACCCAAACAAAACAGTAAATTATGTAGTAAACATGTACCTATTTGTCGGGCAAACAAATTTTATTCTCTGGCTCTAGCCTCCTTGTTATGACCTGTTCAATGTAAGTACAAGTATATGCAAGCAAATGCGACCAAATTTCAATACAATTCAATATTTGATTCGATTAGGCTAAATGGCTAAAAATTATCAAACAAATAAACAACCAACACGAACATCAATCAATTAGTGAATTTAACGTTTCAAATTCATAATTTTGATATATATACAGAAATCATGTTTTTGATGCCAAATCACAACAATGTATTCTAGCTATATTAGTTTTGGTTCTCACACCAGTCTAATGGAAATATATAGAAAATCACACCTTCGAAACTCGAACATAAATGTTGATGATGCGATCGCTATCATCAATATCATCTCCGGGCGACTAGAGTGTGATGCTATATCTATCCAATATATTAAAACTTTGAATATACGTTTGCAAGGCGTATATGCAAATTCTTTATATACCGAATTGTCCAAAATCAATATAAACAAATAATCAAATACGAATAGTTGATTTAAATTTTCAAAACAAAATTGTTTTTATTTGAAAAATATACTCTTCACACTCGTTCTAGGATACTACTGATCCTATCTCTAACGAGTCATTCTAATTGGATATTACTAATCCAATATCTGATGAATTCTTTCGTATGGTTCTAATGTGTCTTGTTCTCGAGCTCTGTAAACCAAAGCTCTGATACCAAAATGAAACGACCCGTAACTTCCCCGTAAAGGAAAGTGTCGGATAGTTCGAGAATAAGCCACAACAGAACGCATATAGAAGAACATTTCACGGTATATTACAACAGTGCATCAGATTACAAGAATATACAGAGTATGAATAAATATTACACAGAAATATCATAGATTTAAATTACATTTAAATACATCGCAGCGGAAAATAATACAATACACAACTAGAAGGAGATATACGGATACAAAGCTTTCCGGATATCGTTCCAGCTGTAAACCAGGATCCTGTGAATATAAATCTGCAAAACCAAAACTACTAGCTGCCCATGTCAAAATAAGGGCACCCAGAGTTTAGGTTAAAACAATAAACTCCAGGTCAGTCATGGGACTGGTGTGAGAACTAAAACAGTTATAATTCTTTATTTTAAAGTCCGGTAAGTCAAGGGACCACGCCGTATAACACGGAACGGGTTTCCTCCCAAGAATACCAGTGCATAAAACAACAGCGCAATTCTAAATAAAGAAGAATGAAGCTATTATAAGACCTAGTTCCCATCACACAATGCAACGCAAGCCGGAGGATAGGGTTTTTACCTTATAATAGCCAAGGATGCTTGATACGTTTAAAACAAATCATTTGATACTATCATAAGTGCATAGTGTATAAAACAACTTCAAATCATAAGTATCAATCATAGGCGGCATGAATGCCCCATCCCACTATGTCTCCATACTAGGCTCTACAAATAAAACCGCAGAATCACGTATTTGGAAATTGGGTTTCCATCTATGAACCGAGGCAAAAGATAGTCCTCAACCGATTCGAGACGCTCTAGCCCGTGTCTCAGGAACAGCCGCAACTGCCCCCTGAATCCTCAGGGCCGGTCCACCGATGTGGATTATTATGCCTGAACACTACGTCTCCCCACCCTATGGGGTGTAAGTCTGGTCCGTCTGCCGGCCAGAATGCATCAGCCAAAACCGATATAACCGAGGCGCCTCGCAACAGTAACAACCACATAAGTCAAACTCGTCAGGGCGTGTAAAACCACTGACGCCACTTCTAGCTAGAAAGAAACGCATGCCCTCCCTGACGTCCTCTCCCGTTTTTGGTTCATACCGGGTGTGAAACTCGCGAGGTAAACGTTACACAAAGCTACGCCACAAAGGCCATGCTTTGATCATCACCACAAGACTTTGCTTTTCAACAGAAGCCTCGATCAATTGCCACTTACGCATGCCACACAGGCAATTCACTCCATGCGTTTGATATCCATCAATATATAACCCCTGAGCTCGTACGTCTCAGAGAAGGGCGTTAAGCAAGAGAATAAATTCTCCGCCGCCAAACAGATATATATTTAATAGAAATCAATCACACAGACTAAAATCCAATGTCAGACACACAGTCCATTTACAAGTCCGTTCTGGGTCTGAACGAAACCGGAGGCACCTAGTACCCCGCATATCCATCGATCTCCAAGCACGTCTGGACGATCACTAACTGTTTCCATCTTCTTGGGTGTACAGCCCAATCAAGATCATCAGTAATCACCCAAACGACGTGAAGACTTCTGGTCTTCGACCACCGTCTTCATCTTCGACATCACGTCGAATCAGTTATTCAGAATGGGATAAACCCGGTCTTTCTGAATAACTCGCGTATATATCATAAAAGTGTTACACAAACACAACATACGCCTCATTCCAATTCAGAATATTCTTTTATTCCAATATTCCTATACTTTGGGAAAAGTTCCCATTAATTTTATCCAAGATAAATTCTTTAAATTCATTCTTTAATCCCCTTTGAATATCAATTCAAGCTAGTCGGGATTAGCGAACCACACCGAAGTAATCATTTATTTTATTTCCCAATCCCAACCTATTCATCCCATGAAGTAAAACTGGTAATACTTCATATCTAACACCACAGTGTTATCGGTAAATTCAATTACCATTTCACGTTCAAATCTAATTAAAGATTTAACCATCGCCTGGAGCAAAACTGGTGATACTCCATTTTCGATCATTTCAATCTAATTAAAGATTCATTAAAACTCCACTTAGTTTTAATCTTTAACTGGGTTAAAGAATCAGTGTCATTTAAAACACGGTTCACGATAAACCCAAAATCACATTCCATTCATTATCGGGTTAAAGAACAAGTGTTATTTAAAACACTGTTCACGATAAACCCAAAAATCAATACCAATTCAATTCCAATTAAATATCGTTTAATTGGTACACTTCATTAAATCTAAATAAAAAGATTTAATTTTTTTTCCTCAACTGGGTTCAAGAACAGTGTTAGTGAAGACACCATTCATGACAAACCCAAATCACATTTGATATTCAATACAAGGCTCTGAATAGAAAATATATCGGCTTATATTCAATATCAAATTCTACGACTAACAAATGTCGTATTGGAAATAACGATATAAATATATATCTTTCAAATTTCCATAACAACATCTGTATAATCACGAATTCCAACATCGAAATATTCCGAAGACAATTTCGATTCAAATCCACTCCAATGCAATCATTGGAAATTTTGGTTATTTTCAAAACCCTTTTCAAATTCAATTTATTTATTTAAAAATAAATAGAATTATAATGCTAGTTCAAAACTAGTTCATTTCGATAAAAATCTATTTTTATCCTTTCAAATATGGAGTTTTTCATCCCAATCCTTTCTAAATCATTTCTTATGATTTTACACAAATTATTACTATTTTTAATAATTTTATCAAGGCCCGTATAGTCGATTTCCATCAATGGCCATCGAACTGCACTTACAGCGACCTTTTTCAAATTTGATTTGGACGTAACTCCAAATCCAACCATTAGATTTCAAATTTCTAATATTCGTTAGAAAGCTCTTTTCGATACGAACCCAACGGTTCCGGTTTTAGGAGAATCCGACGGTCGGATCTCCCGTAATGTCCGTTTGAAATAAATGGTCGAAATTCACGAACTGCCGCGGCGCGGCGCGTTCTATTCAGGCCATTATATTATATATATAATATATATTTCGCCGATTTCAATTTAAAACGAATTATATAAATAGTTTTAAATTCGTTTCAAAAGCAATTTCAACTTCCATTTCAATTCAAATCAAAATTGAATTCTTCTTTATAAATTCGTTTCAAAATTCATTTTTATTCAATTCAAATTTCAATTCAATTTGAATTCGTTTTCAATTCACTTCATTTCGAAATCGTTTTCAATTCAATTCATTTCGAAATCGTTTTCAATTCAATTCATTTCGAAATCGTTTTCAATTCAATTCATTTCGAAATCGTTTTCAATTCAATTCATTTCGAAATCGTTTTCAATTCAATTCATTTCGAAATCGTTTTCAATTCAATTCATTTCGAAATCGTTTTCAATTCAATTCATTTCGAAATCGTTTTCAATTCAATTCATTTCGAAATCGTTTTCAATTCAATTCATTTCGAAATCGTTTTCAATTCATTTCATTTCGAAATCGTTTTCAATTCAATTCATTTCGAAATCGTTTTCAATTCAATTCATTTCGAAATCGTTTTCAATTCATTTCAAAATGAATAAAATCGATATAAATATCGATCACGTCAAAATGGCGTCAATCAAATCAACATGGCTTCATATATTGATATTTTCAAATATTCCATTTCGAATATTTCTATTTCAAATATTTCTATTTCTCAACTGGAATGAGGCCCAATCAATTACCATATAAAATTAATTATATGGATTTTCATACAACACATGTATATAATAGCATTGAAAAATGATCAACCATCAACCAAAGTGCACTACACTGTATAAGCATCAAATATAAATATTCAACGCTTATAACAGCCTGTCAATCAATCGATCGACATATTTAATCAATCAGGATGAGTGAAATTCATATTTCATCCCAACACCCGTGTGGGGTTTTCAAACAATCAAACACAGATTTTAGTTGTGCAGTTGGGCGATGTGTAAAATTTATCGACCCAATCAATATCAGTCAAATCAGTGTATATAAACAAATCGGCCGATTTGTTCATCAATATTTATTTATTCACATTCACGTTAAAAATTATATTTTTAACGATAAAACATTTTATTCCAACATATGAATTTCTATTCAGTTCATTCTTTAAATAAAATGATATTTTTATTTTTCTAACATATTTTAGAAAATTTCGGCGGCATAACGGCACGATACTAGAAACGGGACAAGGCCTAGCCTTATCCCCGGTCTAGTGAAGGCCCACGCCATTCACACATCAATCAAATTCACCAAACAACCAAATTCAAATCAAATCATATAACTAAGCTATGCAACCAAACAAACAAGTCCATGGTCTGTGGACGGTTGTGTCGGGTGCTACTAAGCACCGTCTGCCTCCTAGTATATATATATAACTAGAAAAAGAAATTGAAAGGTGAGAAATTCTCACTTATAGCTATCCTAGCTCCACGGCTCTCCGCTGATAGAAATCTTCATCGCTATCGCATCTTCGTCATCTTCGTTGCCCGTAGCCACTACATATATAAAAATCACACATTTTTATATTTTGATGTCTTTAAAATAAAAATCACATTTTTATTTATTCACTTTAAATTTAAAAATCAAATTTTTATAATTGCTTCATACTTGTAAAAATCGAATTTTTACTTCGCTATTCTATATATAAAAATCGAATTTTTACTTCGAAGTTCAATATATAAAAATCATATTTTTAGTTCGAAGTTCAATACATAAAAATCATATTTTTATTTCTCTACTTTAATAAAAATTATATTTTTATTATTCTACATCATATAAAAATCATATCTTCCCCTAACTAAAAGCTATATTTTTATACTGCAAAAATCAGATTTTCTATGCTAATAAAATCAGTTTTTCTATAATAATAACATTAAAAACTCACTGTGTTCCATTTGAACCGAAGCATAGGAGGTTGAGGAGGGATTGGAGGCTCGCGCAGTCGGTCCAGCGGCGCGGTGGTGGCCCTAAGCGGCGGAAATGGGATGAGGCAGCGGGGTGGTGCAAGGGGGGGGTCTTTAGGCGTTGGGGTTCTCGAGTTGGCGTGGGGTCGAAGGCCAGGCGAGGGGCGAGTTCTGGCGGATCTAGGGCTTTGGGTTGGGGGTTCTTCGCGGTCCAGAGGGGAAGAGGAGAGAGGGTTGAGGTCAGGTGGTTTCGCCTGAGAGGGCGGCGGCGGGGTGGGGGACCGACGATGGCACGCGGTGGAGCTCTGCCTGGAGGAGCGGCGTTCTTTTTTTTTTTTTTTTTTTTGAATTCGATTTCTAATTAAATCGGGGGGGGGGGGCAGAAGATAAGAGAAAAGGGGGGTTTTTTTATTATTTAATTATTTTAATCGCAAAAAGTTGACTTTCACAAACAACCTCTAAACGAGGCCCACCGCATGTCGTCCATAGCGTTTTACCCCCATTCCGAACACAATGGGATATGTATCGTTGGCTGATTTGATCGTTTCAATCAATTTCCGTTTAATTTACATTTAAATCACTATATTGAATTTTAAACGTACATTTCAAATTACCGGGGTCACATACTAACTTGAAAAATTCCAGAAAAATATTTTCTAGCTTCGTATTGACGATTCGGTCCTAACAAAACTAGTTTCGTCGAAATCCGAGATCGTTGGAAAAATGGCCATTTTCCAGTCGATTAAAATCAACTGAAACTGGTCAAACGCGTTTTCCTTTGCCACGCTCACATATTGATTCTAAAAATTATGAAATTTGAAACCTAGCAATAATTTGACACCACGGACCCAAAAAAACTGGTTTCGTCGAAATCCGAGGTCGTTTGCAAAATATCCATTTTTAAGGGCCTGAATTCCATAGCGACTATTCTGAATTTTCAACTGGACATATCTATTGATTCCCGCTATGAAAATTTGATTTGTCGGATTCGTTGGAAAGATATTATCAATTAGATTCTACCATTTTTGGTTTCACTAAAATCCGGATTGTTCTGCACCCGGTACATTCGATTGAAGTTTGAAATCGAATTATCGAACTACCGCGCCATTTTCAATTCTATTTATAATTATATATAAATATTTATATTCTAACGACGGCGTATATAATATATACGTTCTAATTATATTCAAAATAAAATTCTCATCGATTTTATTTAAAATAATTCATTTTAAATAATCAAAATTCGCTAAAATTGGCAAAATAAAAATTTTAAACTGGCCCAGATTTTCGGGTTATTACAATCGTTCGACCAACTCGAGAATCAATTCTGGATTTCCTTTTAATCATTCGAAATATACATATATGTATATATCAAATCATGTTTCACAAATCAAACTTTATTGGATAATCATGTAGCAAAGCTACCAAAGTGGTCTTCATTGATATTTCTCGGCTTTTTTTTAAGTTCATAAAATCATTTCAAACTTTTTATTCAAAAAATACTGGTATATACTAGTAGTACTTTTCCAAAACCTTAGAAATTAATTTCAAAGTATTCCGAAACAAAATTCTCAAGGTTTAGTTAAACGGTCTCCACAACTCATCTTATTTGCAATATTTACATTACTCTCATAATCTCGAAAACCGCAACAACCCGAAGATGGATTTCGAATGGAATCAGGATTCAAGTCGAAGGAAAACTTAACGAAAAAAATGCTAACGAAGAGAATGGATTCGAAGAGTGGGAATTCCAAAAGGATTTAAAAATTTCAAAATAATTTACATTTCAAAATAATTTATATTTTCAAAACACGCTCTCTCACAAGAAGGATTCTGCGACTGGTTCTACTCACTCTAGGGTATCACTACCCTATCTCTAATGAGCTTTTACCCCATAAGCTAAAGCTTTGATAAACCAGAGCTCTGATACCATATGTAACGATCTTTCATTTTCAAGAAGTTCAAGTTGGTTTAATTACCGATTTGAAGTGGTTGAAAATGGCGGGTTGTTACAAAGACATAAACTTTATTAGATCCTTCGATTGAATTGAGAAACTTCTGTAACACTGTGATCGTGAAACTTGAATTAAAAAAGTAAATACGAAAGTAAGGATCAATATGCCTGTTTTGGTTAAAAAGAGAAGATTACAGTAGTTGTAAATAAACTTAGAAAATAAGAAAGCAAGGTATGTAGTGAACTAAGTTAGTTGGATTTGGAGGAAAAGTGATATATTTTCATAAGTAACCTATTCCTGAGAACGTAGTTGCAAGAAGACCACAATGAAAATAAAAGAAATAGCTTGCAACTACAGATCTAGGTAAAATCGTTGTATCTTTTTGTAAATCAAGCTAATAAGGTGCGTGAGGTATTTTCCTGAAGAAACAGGGATATACCCGACGGTAAGTAAAGAAAGAAAGATTACAACAGTATAAAAATTGGAATGAATACGGAATATAACTTATTATGAATAATTAAGAAAATAAGAAGGGAAGATAATAGGTAGGTTTGTTCTAGGGACAAGTGGAAATTATAACGTAAGTTATAATAAATGGAATGAACTTATAGATTAACCTTAGTTAAGAAAACAAAGTAAATGAGTAAATAACAATAAGAGGTTGTGTTAAGCAAAGTTATGGTTATTAAGAAAGAATAAAAGGAGGCTTGTTATTGGTAGACTTAAATAGCAATTATAAAATCTGATAAAAGAGATAAATAATATGTGGAAGCCCGCTTAAGCAGCATAAAACTGAACGAAGTATGTAAGTAACCAATTGTGTGCTAATGAATCTGGTAACTTGAGATAACAGCAAGAATGAAAATAATCAAGTTAATTAGCAACATAGTGAGATACGACAAGCGTGTGAAAGAAATATTAGTCAAAGGATCTAATAACACGACGGTGTGATGTGCTTGGACCAATCTGCATGTATAAAGGTGAAGAACCCAATGGGGTAGATCATTGTGGTGTCTGGAGGCATGAAAGGAGCACATCCATCTGATTATTCTACTTGTTTGCTCTGTAAGACCGGAGGAAAGCACGCGACTTCCGAGGGACGTGGTAAGGTACTCTATGGTGGTCCTCTATTGTTGTACATGAGTTTAGGCTGTACTCGCAGGGGTTGGGTATGCGCATTACCATCCCGTGAGTATACCTTGACTGCAACGGTAGTATGGCAGTCAGAAGAATGTGATGGAAGACATTGGGTGACTCGACGATTTTGCCTCAGATAGGCATGTCAGGACCAATACAGGATATTAATTGTCTGGTACCTGCAATCGGAAGTCATTGGGATGTGGAAAGACTAGAGCTAAACCGAGACCATCGATCTTTCACTATAGAGATGTTGGTTGCGGGATACGCCAGATTGGATGTAGATTGGCTGCTAGGGGCACGTCGCTTAGCTCTTGATATAGTCTTTCACTAGTTGAGGGTGGGGTCGAGGTAGGACCATAGCCATTGTGAAAATGCATACCATAGTTTAGATATTTGTAATTTAGGCCTTCTTAGCGAACCTGCACAGATATGGAAAAGCTCCCAATCGAGTTTCGTGCATTGGATGCAGCCCTATTACGGGACTCGATGTAATAACTCGGAATTTTGGAACCAATTTAAAAAATTTATTTTAGAAATTTTCATAATATTTTAACGTTTAAAATGATTTGTTTTAAATAATAACGATTAAAAATTTATTTAAATCGAAGTTAGAACGAATATATTTATTTTAATTTTAAAAGGAATTGGAAATAGCACGGTAGTTTAAAAATTTGAATTCGAACTTTGACTAATTGTACAGAATGCAAAATAAATCGGATTTTAGTGAAACAAAAAATATTAGAATCTGTTTAATAATATCTTTCCAACGAATTTGAAAAATTGAAATTTCATAGTTGAAATCAAAAGTTATGCCCAGTTTAATATACATAATAGTCGCTATAGAATTTATATATATATTTTTTTAATATTAAAAATAGCCATTTTGCAAACGACCTTCGTTTTTGGCGAAACCACTTTTGTTTGAACCGGAATGTCAAGTTATTTCTAGATTCCAATTTTCATAATTTTTGGAATTAATATGTGAGTGCAGCAAAAGAAAATGTGTTTTACCCATTTTAGTCAAATTTAATCGACCAGAAAATGGCCATTTTTCAAACGGTGTCCATATTCGATGAAATTAAATTTGGTTAGGACCATATCGTCAAAACATAGCTAGAAATAATTTTTCTGGAATTTTTAGAGTGAGTATGTTGCCCCGGTAAATTTAAATGTACGATCAAATTAAATAATTAAATGTTTTATATTTTAAAATAAAGAAAAGTGGGATGAGACGATCAAACGGCCTGACGGGACCTAGCCCATTAGATCCGGAACGTGGGTATTTTCTTGCGAACAACTCTCGTTGGGCTGAATTTGGAATTTGGAGATTAAACGGGCTTAAATTAGAGATTTAATATTATTTTATTGTAAATAGGTATAAAAAATCAAAACCAAAACCCAAATTACATTCTAATACAGCTGCCGCCCCCTTTTCAGTTCAATGGCGATAATCGTTCGATTTTCCTCCTTTAATCTCTCCTCAATCCTTCCAAATTAGATCTAACTTCTAAAGCAAGAATCAGAGAGCGTTTCACGCTCTTCGAATCCATATGGATGTGATCTGTTTTAGTGAAGTAATCGGCTTGAATTTCGTGCTCAAAGCACTTTCGTTTCCACGCAAATTCAGAGCAGCTCCGAGGTCCGAGTTCATCGCGTTCAGGCGTGGGGGTGGAGGTTATCGAGGCGCACGCCGCGGTGGTGAAGGATGGCGGTTCGGTGGTGGCATTTGGTAGGCGGCGTGAGCAAGTTGAGGCCGAGATGGGTTCCTGTATAACCGTGAAGAAGAAGGCTATAGGAGGAAGAGGGATTAGAGGGGGGTAAACATGTAATTAGTTCAATTGAATTATTAATTATTTTAATTTTGTTATCAAATGTAAATAATACCGTAACTCAATCATACGACTTCAGAATCGAACGAAATTTGTTGCGTTGGAGCCGAAAAATCGAGATCTAGACGATGGAACAAACCGGATCTGAAATGGAGCAAATCAGAATTTGGGGAATTCAAAATCTGAACTGTACAGAATTAAATTCATGGTGAGATTTCTTACTTTTAAAATTTAAAATTAAAATAAATTGTTGTGCATTGGAAATCTTTATTTATTTGCTGTTAAAATTCATGTTTTTAGTGGTACGTGATCTGATTGTTTGATGCTGTTTGTTGTTCTATTGATATGATGGAATAGTTTTGTTGTATTAGAATTGACAACATAAAAATGTGAATTTTGTTGTATCAAAATTGACAAAATAAAAATGTCAATTTTTTAAATTAGATTATTGTCAAAAACAAAAATAACATCTTTGTTATAAATGTTATGCATTAGGATTAAGTAACATTTTTTTTATAAATGTTATGCGTTAGGATTAAGTAACATTCTTGTTATAAATGTTATGCATTAGGATTAAGTAACATTTTTGTTATAAATGTTATGCATAAGGATTAAGTAACATTTTTGTTATAAATGTTATGCATTAGAGTAAATAACATTTTTATTAAGAAATGTTTATTTAGATTAAAAATAACATTTTTGTTAAGAAACATATATTTAGATTAATAATGTCAATTTAGTTATAAAATATTGCATTAGAAATAAAATGCTTCTTTTGTATAAAATATTATATTAGAATAAAAATAACATTTTGTTATAAAATGTTGCATCAGAATAAAAATAACATTTTGTTATAAAATGTAAGTTAGAATAAAATATCATTTTATTAAAAAAGGTGAACTCAGAATAAAGACATCACCCTTGTTAGAAATGTTTATTTAAAATAAATATATCATTCTTGTTATAATAAAAGTTTTGAAAACAAATATATCATTTTTGTTATAACAAAAATATCAATTTTTGTTGTATTAGAGTAGTTGAAATAAAAAGGACATTTTGTTGTAGAAAAACGTTAAATAGAAATATTCATTTTGTCATTATAGTTTAGTTTAACAAAATATTCATTTTGACGTTATAGTTTAGTTTAACAAAATATTCATTTTGTCATTATAGTTTAGTTTAACAAAATATACATTTTGTCATTATAGTTTAGTTTAACAAAAATATTCATTTTTGTCAATATAGTGTAGTTAAACAAAAATATTCATTTTTGTCAATATAGTGTAATTAAACAAAAATATTCATTTTGTCAATATAGTGTAGTTAAACAAAAATATTCATTTTTGCCAATATAGTTTAGTTAAACGAAAACATTCATTTTTGTCAATTAGTATAGTTGAAATAAAAACATTCATTTTCTTCAAATTAGAATTGTTGAACAAAATATACATTTTTGGTCAAAACACATTATTTGAAATCTAGTTTGTCGCTTTTGTCAAATTATAAAAGTTGAAACCAAATTTGCCACTTTTGTCAAAATGTAACAGTTGAAAAATATTTGGCATTTTTGTCAGGATATAATGGTTAGAACAAAAATTACATTTTTGTAAATTAGAATTGAGTTAGAACAAAAAATTACATTTTTGTCAAATAGATTTGTGTTAAAACAATAATCGTTTTTGTAAAGTAGAAATTGTAAACAAATAAAATTATCATTTTATTTGTTAAGTCAAAATTGTAAACAAATAAAATTATCATTTTTATTTGTTGGGTTGAATAGAAAAATGTAAACAAACAAACATATCACTTTTATTTGTTTTGTTGAATTAGAATTGTCGACAAAACAAACATATCACTTTTATTTGTTTTGTTGAATTAGAATTGTCGACAAAACAAACACCTCACTTTTATTTGTTTTGTTGAATTAGAATTGTCGACAATACAAAGTTATCATTTTTATCGTTTTGTTGAAATAGATTTGTCGACAAAACAAAGTCATCATCTTTATTGTTTTGTCAAAATAGATTAGTTGAATCAAACCATATATTTTGTCAAAATATACACTTTTGTCAAAATAGGTTAGTTGAGTCAAAATACACATTTTTGTCAAAATGAACATTTTTAGCCAAATAGATTAGTTGAACCAAAATATTCATTTTTGTTAAAATATAATAGTTGAAACCAAAATTACATTTTTGTTAAATATAATGGTTGAAAACAGAAATTACATTTTTGTTAATTAAATTTGAAATAAAACAAAATCACATTTTTATTAATCAAAAGAGTCAAAACACAAATAGCATATTTGTTAAATAGATTTGTGTTACAACAAGAATATTCATTTTGTCAAATTAGAATTGTTAACAATATGAAATATCACTAATATTCATTTTGTTAATCTAGAGTTGTCAACATAAAAGAAATCATCACTTATATTCATTTGTTAAACTAGAATTCTTAACAAAATGAAATCACCACTTTATTATCATTTTGTTGAAATAGAATTGTCAACAAAACGAATGAATCTTTTTTTTTTCTTTTATTATCATTTTGTTGAAATAGAATTGTCAACAAAAGTGAAAATATCATTTTTATGGAAATTGCATACATTAGAATTTGTATGCAATTCAAACAATCATTTTTATTGAAAATGCACACAATAGTATTTGTATGCAAGTTAAAATATCAATTTTTGTGAAACGCATACATTAGAATTTGTATGCGAGTTAAGAATATCATTTTTATTGTCAATATACACATTAGAATTTGTGTATATATTAAAGTGACATTTCTTTGGTTAATATACACATTAGAATTTGTGTATATATTAAAGTGACATTTTTTTGTCAATATACACCTTAGAATTTGTGTATATATTAAAGAGACATTTCTATTGCAAATAGACACACTAGAATCTGTGTATAAATTAAAAAGACATTTTTATTGTCAAATATATATTAGAGTTTGTATGCAAATTAGAATAAACATTTTTATGTGTGTCATGTCATACACTGAAATTATAAACACAAAAATATTTCTTTTATTTGTTAAAGTATCAAATAGAAGTTGCATACAAATAATGAAAATAAAAATTATTATTATTTATTTGTCATTAGCAAAGATGTCATGTGAATAAAATACATATTTGTTTGCCATTAGAAATACGTAGAAATGAATGCAAATAAATACATATTTATTTGACATTATGAACATTTAGATGTGCTATGCCAATAAAACATTCTTTTATTTGGCGTATTAAATACGTTAGATGAGTCGTCGAATAGTTTATATTTATATATAATTACATATATATAAATATGAATTAAAATTTAAACGAATCGCGCACGGTAGTTCATGTTTCGAAATCGTAACTTTAAACGATTATACCGAAAGATCCGACCATCGGATTTTCCCAAAACTGGAACCGTTAGGTCCGCTTTGGGAAGATCTTTCCAACGATATAAATTTCGTCAAAATCCAACGGTTATATTTTAAGAAATCTGTAAATCAAATTTGGGTAAAAATAGCGTTAGGGTCGCCTATTGACCCGAAGCGTCGTTAAATTAAATTGAGCTATTTTTACATAAATAAAAATAGGGATAAATCATTATAAAATAATGTTAACGACATGAAATGATTTTAAATTATAATTATGCGAGAATTATTTGAAATAACCGAGTTCAATGTTATTTCAAATAATTATACGACGAATTAAAAGCCGAAGACATTGCAGACGGAGATTAAAGACCGACGATCTTCACATCGAATAGATGACTACTGATGCCCTGAACTGATTTGCTCCCAGGAAAGGGTCACAGTGATAGCTGTCCGGACGTACTTGTTGATTGTCTGGATAAGCGAGAACCTCTCTTCCGTATTGGACACACGGGACAAGGAATAAGGTGTCTCCGGTTTCGTTCAGACCCAGAACGGACTTGTAAATGGATGTGTATCTGACATTGGATTTCATTCCATGTAAATTGATTTCTATTCAATATATATCTGTGGTGGCGGAGAATTTATTCTCTTTCTTAACACCCTTCTCTAAGACGCATGAGCTCAGAGGTTATATATATTGATAGTTATTGGTCGCATGGCGTGAATTGTCAATGTGGCATGCTAAGGTGCAAATGATCAAGGTTTTTGTTGAAAAGCAGAACCTTGTGGTTGATGATCAAAGCACAACCTGTTTAGGCGTAGCTTTGTGTATAGCGTTACTTCGCGAGCCTCACACCCCGGTATGAGTCAAAAACGAGACAAGGGAACACAAGGAGTGCACACGTTTCTTTCTAGCTAGAAGTGGTGTCAGCATTTACAAGCCCTGACATTTTTACTTATGTGGATGATGGATTTCAAGGCCACGGATTTATTGGTCGATTGTGACCATTTTATAGGTTCAATAGGACCAGGAAGCGTGTGTTCAGGCATAACTAATCCACTAAAGTATTTGAGAACCGGCCCTGCAGTATCCAAGGATTGCCCGTAGGTGTGATCCTGAGACAATGCTAGAGTGTCTGGAATCGGTAAGGAGATCGTTCCTATCCTTTACTCATGATGGAAATACAACTTCCAATACAACACCATGCGGTTTTGATTGTAGAACTAGTATGGAGACATAGTAGGATGGGGTACTATGCCGCCTACGATTGATACATTATGATTGAAATGTTTTTGAAACATATATACACTAATAATAATATCAAATCCGTTTTTATCGTATCAAGCATTTTTGACCTTTATAAGGTAAAAATCTATCCTCCGGTTTGCGTTGCATTGTGTGATGAACTTAAGTCTTAAAATGGTTTAATTTTTCTAAAAAACATTGTGTTGTTTAACGATTTACTTTATTTAAATTATGCACTGGCAATCCAATGGAGTAAACCCGTTCTGCATCAGTGGCGTGGTCCTGTAATTAGCCATATTGTTAGATAAGTTAGGAAAGATTTCTCATACCAGTCCCATGACTGACCTGTAGTTTGTTTCACTTTGCAAATTCGGGTGCCCTCTTTTCCACACGGGCAGTCGAGTAGCTTATTTTGTAGATATATTGAGCAGGATTCTGGATTGAAGCTTAAAGCTGTGTCCAGAGTATTGATAGACTTCCGCTGTACCAGATTATTGATTTCGCTGCAGTGTATTAAATTCACTGTAAATTTATCTTCTGCTGAATTATATTCCATATACTCTGATATTATGTACTCTGATGTAACATTATTGTAATGTTTATAAAAGTCTATTGTTATTTGTTGTAATGTGTTGTATTCCCAAAGTTAGCGTATTCGGGTTTTTGAACGATCTTAGTCGATTTTGCGATCGATTAGGTCCGAGCAAAATCCGAGTCGTTACAGTTGGTATCAGAGCTCTGTTTAGCTCAAATCTTTGAGGTACAACTCGTTAGAACTGAGCAAAAGACTCATAAGAGATTGGATTGGTAATATCCAATAAGAATACTCATTAGAGATAGAATCAGTAGCATCCTAGAATGAGAAAACTCTTTAGAGATGGGGTCAGAAATGCCCTAGAAAGAGTTGAGAGTAACAAGTATATAATTAACGTATTTGTGATTATATATATAATCCGATCTTAGAAAATATGATTTTTGAATATATAAAAGTTATATATATTTGAAAAGTCAATCAACTAATAAAATTATCGAAACCAATTAAAGAATGAAAGTTGAGGTGGTTAATTAATCAACTTTCAGCTATGTTCCTTTTCGAGGACGAAAAGATTTTAAGTGGGGGAAATTGTAATAACCCGGAATTTTGGAACCAATTTAAAAATTTTATTTTAGAAATTTTAATGGAATTTTAATGTTTAAAATGATTTATTTTAAAAAATAACGATTAAAAATTTATTTAAATCGAAGTTAGAACGAATATATTTATTTCAATTTTAAAAGGAATTAGAAATAGCACGGCAGTTTAAAAATTCGAATTTGAACTTTGACTGATTGTACAGAATGCAAAATAAATCAGATTTTAGTGAAATAAAAAATATTAGAATCTGTTTAATAATATCTTTCCAACGAATCTGAAAAATTGAAATTTCATAGCGGAAATCAAAATACCCAGTTTAATATACAGAATAGTCACTATAGAATTTATATTTTTTAATATTAAAAATAGCCATTTTCAAACGATCTCCGTTTTCGACGAAACCACTTTTATTGGAACCAGAATGTCAAATTATTGCTAGATTCTAATTTTATAATTTCTGGAATTAATATGTGAGAGTGGCAAAAGAAAATGTGTTTTGTCCAAAAATTTAATCAACCAGAAAATGGCCATTTTTCAAATTGTCTCAAAATTCGATGAAATTAATTTTGTTAGGACCGTATCATCAAAACATAGCTAGAAATAATTTTTGGAATTTTTAGAGTCAGTATGTGGCCCCGGTAAATTTAAATGTATGATCAAATTAAATAATTAAATGTTTTTTATTTTAAAATAAAGAAAAGTGGGCTGAGACAATCAAACGGGCTAACGGGACCTTGCCAATTGGATCCGTAACGCGGGTATTTGCCTACGAACAACTCTCGTTGTGCTGAATTTGGAATTTAGAGATTAAACGGCTTAAATTAGAGATTTAATATTATTTTATTATAAATAGGAATAAAAAAATAAAAACCCTAATTACATTCTAATACAGCCGCCGTCCCCTTTTCAGTTCAATGGCCATAATCGTTCGATTTTCCTCCTTTAATCTCTCCTCAATCCTTCCAAATTAGATCTAACTTCTAAAGCAAGAATCAGAGAGTGTTTTAAGCTCTTCGAATCCATATGGATGTGATCTGTTTTAGTGAAGTAATCGGCTTGAATTTCGTGCTCAAAGTACTTGCGTTTCCACGCAAATTCAGAGTGGCTCCGGGGTCCGAGTTCATCACGTTCAGGCGTGGGGGTGGAGCTTGTCGAGGCGCGCGCCGTGGTGGTGAAGGATGGTGGTTCGGTGGTGGCGTTTGGTGGGCGGCGTGAGCAAGTTGAGGTCAAGATGGGTTCCTGTATAACCGTGAAGAAGAAGACTATAGGAGGAAGAGGAATTAGAGGGGGTAATTATGTAATTAGTTCAATTAAATTATTAATTATTTTAATTTTGTTATCAAGTGTAAATAATATCGTAACTTTATCATACGACTTCAGAATCGAACAAAATCTATTGCATTGGAATCGAAAAATCGAGATCTAAACGATGGAACAAACCGAATCT
The DNA here is from genome assembly GCA_030737875.1 of Allium sativum. Lineage (NCBI taxonomy): Eukaryota > Viridiplantae > Streptophyta > Magnoliopsida > Asparagales > Amaryllidaceae > Allium > Allium sativum. The sequence goes on from CM060924.1 coordinate 669,894,689, forward strand.
GAAACGGAGCTAATCATAATTTGGGGAATTCAAAATCTGAACTGTACATAATTAAAATCATTGTGAGATTTCTTATTTTAAAAATTTAAAATTAAAATAAATTGTTGTGCATTGGAAATCTTTATTTATTTGCTGTTAAAATTCATATTGTTAGTGCTACATGATCTGATTGTTTGATGTTGTTTGTTGTTCTGTTGATATGATAGAATATTTTTGTTGTATTAGAATTGACAACATAAAAATGTGAATTTTGTTGTATCAAAATTGACAAAATAAAAATGTCAATTTGTTAAATTAGATTATTGTCAAAAACAAAAATAACATCATTGTTATAAATGTTATGCATTAGGATTAAGTAACATTTTTGTTGTAAATGTTATGCATTAGGATTAAGTAACATTTTTGTTATAAATGTTATGCATTAGTATTAAGTAACATTTTTGTTATAAATGTTATGCATTAGAGTAAAATAACATTTTTGTTAAGAAATGTTTATTTAGATTAGAAATAACATTTTGGTTAAGAAACGTATATTTAGATTAATAATGTCAATTTAGTTATAAAATGTTGCATTAGAAATAAAATGCTTTTTTGCATAAAATATTATATTAGAATAAAAATAACATTTTGTTATAAAATGTTGCATCATAATAAAAATAACATTTTGTTATAAAACGTGAAGTTAGAATAAAATATCATTTTATTAAAAAAGGTGAACTCAAAATAAAGACGTCACTCTTGTTAGAAATGTTTATTTAAAATAAATATATCATTCTATTTATAATAAAAGTTTTGAAAACAAATATATCATTTTTGTTATAACAAAAATATCAATTTTGGTTGTATTAGAGTAGTTGAAATAAAAAGGACATTTTGTTGTAGAAAATGGTTGAATAGAAATAGTCATTTTGTCATTATAGTTTAGTTTAACAAAATATTCATTTTGTCATTATAGTTTAGTTTAGCAAAATATTCATTTTGTCATTATAGTTTAGTTTAAAAAAATATACATTTTGTCATTATAGTTTAGTTTAACAAAATATACATTTTATCATTATAGTTTAGTTTAATGAAAATATTCATTTTTGTCAATATGGTGTAGTTAATCAAAAATATTCATTTTTGTCAATATAGTGTAGTTAAACAAAAATATTCATTTTTGCCAATATAGTTTAGTTGAACAAAAACATTCATTTTTTGTCAATTAGTATAGTTGAAATAAAAACATTCATTTTGGTCAAATTAGAATTGTTGAACAAAATATACATTTTTGGTCAAAACACATTAGTTGAAATCCAATTTGTCGCTTTTGTCAAATTATAGAAGTTGAAACCAAATTTGCCACTTTTTTTAAAATGTAACAGTTGAAACAAAATTGGCATTTTTGTCAGAATATAATGGTTAGAACAAAAATTACATTTTTGTAAATTAGAATTGAGTTAGAACAAAAAATTACATTTTTGTCAAATAAATTTGTGCTAAAACAATAATCGTTTTTGTTAAGTAGAAATTGTAAACAAATAAAATTATCATTTTATTTGTTAAGTAGAAATTGTAAACAAATAAAATTATCATTTTTATTTGTTGGGTTGAATAGAAAAATGTAAACAAACAAACATATCACTTTTATTTGTTTTGTTGAACTAGAATTATCGACAAAACAAACATATCATTTTTATTTGTTTTGTTGAATTAGAATTGCCGACAAAACAAACACCTCACTTTTATTTGTTTTGTTGAATTTGAATTGTCGACAAAACAAAGTTATCATTTTTATTGTTTTGTTGAAATAGATTTGTCAACAAAACAAAGTCATCATCTTTGTTGTTTTGTCAAAATAGATTAGTTGAATCAAACCATATATTTTATCAAAATATATACTTTTGTCAAAATAGGTTAGTTGAGTCAAAATACACATTTTTGTCAAAATGAACATTTTTGGCCAAATAGATTAGTTGAACCAAAATATTCATTTTTGCCAAAATATAATAGTTGAAACAAAAATTACATTTTTGTCAAATATAATGATTGATAACAGAAATTACATTTTTGTTAATTAAATTTGAAATAAAACAAAATCACATTTTTGTTAAATAAAAGAGTCAAATCACAAATAGCATATTTGTTAAATAGATTTGTGTTACAACAAAAATATCCATTTTGTTAAATTAGAATTGTTAACAATATGAAATATCACTAATATTCATTTTGTTAATCTAGAATTGTCAACATAAAAGAAATCATCACTTATATTCATTGGTTAAACTAGAATTGTTAACAAAATGAAATCACCACTTTATTATCATTTTGTTGAAATAGAATTGTCAACAAAATGAATGAATCATTTTTTTTCTTTTATTATCATTTTGTTGAAATAGAATTGTCAACAAAAGTGAAAATATCATTTTTATGGAAATTTCATACATTAGAATTTGTATGCAATTCAAAAAATCATTTTTATTGAAAATGCAAACAATAGTATTTGTATGCAAGTTAAAATATCAATTTTTGTGAAAAGCATATATTAGAATTTGTACGAAGTTAAGAATATCATTTTTATTGTCAATGTACATATTAGGATTAGTGTATATATTAAAGTGACATTTCTTTTGTCTATATACACATTTGAATTTGTGTATATATTAAGTGACATTTTTATTGTCAATATACACATTAGAATTTGTGTATATATTAAAGTGACATTTTTATTGTCAATATACACCTTAGAATTTGTGTATATATTAAAGAGACATTTCTATTGCAAATAGACACACTAGAATCTGTGTATAAATTATAAAAACATTTTTATTGTCAAATATATATTAGAGTTTGTATGAAAATTAGAATAAACATTTTTATGTGTTTCATGTCATACATTGAAATTATAAACACATAAAAATATTTCTTTTATTTGTTAAAGCATCAAATAGAAGTTGCTTACAAATAATGAATTTTTTTTTATTTGTCATTAGCAAAGATGTCATGTGAATAAAATACATACTTGTTTGCCATTAGAAGTACATAGAAATGAATGCAAATAAATACATATTTATTTGACATTATGAACATTTAGATGTGCTATGCCAATAAAACATTCTTTTATTTGGCGTGTTAAATACTTTAGATGAGCCATCGAATAGTTTATATTTATATATAATTACATATATAAATATAAATTAAAATTTAAACAAATCACGCATGGTAGTTCGCATTTCGAAATCGTAACTTCAAACGATTATACCGAAAGATCCGACCATCAGATTTTCCCAAAACTGGAACCGTTAGTTCCGCTTTGGGAAAATCTTTCCAGCGATATAAATTTCGTTAAAATCCAACGGTTAGATTTTGAGAAATATGTAAATCAAATTCGGGTAAAAATAGTGCTAGGGCCGCCTATTGACCCGTAGCATCGTTAAATTAAATTGAGTTATTTTTATATAAATAAAAATAGCGATAATTCATTATAAAATAATATTAACGATATGAAATCATTTTAAATTATAATTATGCGAGAATTATTCGAAAAGACTGAGTTCAATCTCATTTCAAATAATTATACGACGATTTAAAAGTCGAAAACATTGAAGATGGTGATTGAAGACCGGCGATCTTCACATCGAATTGATGACTTCTAATGCCCTGCACTGATTTGCTCCCAGGAAAGGGTTACAGTGGTAGTTGTTCAGACGTACTTGTTGATTGTCCGAATAAGCGAGAACCTCTCTTCTATATTGGACATACGGGATGAGGAATAAGGTGTCTCCGGTTTCGTTCAGACCCAGAACGGACTTGTAAATGGATGTGTGTCTGACATTGGATTTCATTCCATGTAAATTGATTTCTATTCAATATATATCCGTGGTGGCGGAGAATTTATTCTCTTGCTTAACACCTTTCTCTGAGACGCATGAGCTCAGAGGTTATATATATTGATAGTCATTGGTCGCATGGCGTGAATTGTCAATGTGGCATGCCAAGGTGCAAATGATCAAGGTTTTTGTTGAAAAGCAGAACCTTGTGTTTGATGATCAAAGTACGGCCTGTTTAGGCATAGCTTTGTGTATAGTGTTACTTCGCAAGCCTCACACCCCGGTATGAGTCAAAAACGGGACAAGGGAGCACAGGGAGTGCACACGTTTCTTTCTAGCTAGAAGTGGTGTCAGCGTTTACAAGCCCTGACATTTTAACTTATGTGGATGATGGATTTCGAGGCCTCAGATTTGTTGGTCGATTGTGACCATTTTATTGGTTCAATAGGACCGAAAAGCGTGTGTTCAAGCATAACTAATCCACTAAAGTATTTGTGGACCGTAGGTGTGATCCTGAGACATTGCTAGAGTGTCTCGAATCGGTAAGGAGATCATTCCTAGCCTTGACTCATGATGGAAATCCAAATTCCAATACGACACCATGCGGTTTTGATTGTAGAAGTAGTATGGCGACATAGTAGGATGGGGTACTATGCCATCTTTGATTGATATATTATGATTGAAATGTTTTTGAAACATAAATACACTAATAATAATATCAAATCCTTTTTTACCGTATCAAGCATTTTTGACCATTATAAGGTAAAACTCTATCCTCCGATTTGCGTTGCATTATGTGATGGGACTTGAGTCTTATAATGGTTTCATTTTTCTAAAAAGGATTGCGTTGTTTAACGATTTACTTTATTTAAATTATGCACTGGCAATCCAATGGAGTAAACCCATTCCGCGTCAGCGGCGTAGTCCTGTGATTTGCCATATTGTTAGATAAGTTAGGAAAGATTTCTTATACCGGTCTCATGACTGACCTGTAGTTTGTTTCACTTTGCAAACTCGGGTGCCCTCTTTTCCACACGGGCAGTCGAGTAGCTTATTTTGCAGACATATTGAGCAGGATTCTGGATCGAAGCTTAAAGCTATGTCCAGAATATTGATAGACTTCCGCTGTACCAGATTATTGATTCCGCTGCACTGTATTAAATTCACTGTAAATTTATCTTCCGTTGTATTATATTCCATGTACTCTGATGTAACATTATTGTAATGTTTATAAAGTCTGCTATTATTTCTTCTATTGTGTTGTATTCTCAGAGTTAGCGTATTCGGGTTTTCGAACGGTCTTAGTCGATTTTGCGATCGATTAGGTCCGAGCAAAATCCGAGTCGTTACACTCGAGGTATAGCAAACAGTACATACATGTGAAGGTCTAGGTACACGCACTGGGTGGTGTATTGTAGACGCTAGGGCATTACTCCATGTTGAGACCCGATTCAACCGAGGAGTCAGGACATGGCAGTCCATACGCTTATATGGCATAGCGATGACTGTTTTGTGCGGTAACATGGAATTGTAATATGGAAGTCTGTACGTTGTTCGGCGTAAGATGAGAGTTGCATACGCTTCCGATGCATGGCGGTAGAGACCGTGCGAGGAGGGAACTTTGGGAAGTACCTTGGTATGTTGGGGTAGCTACATATATGTTTTAGGTTAATCTACTGGGAGGTAGATGGGTGCGATGTGAGTTTAGAGCCTTGAGTGTTGTTAACCCAACAACCTAATAAATAAGAAAATACAATTGAACGGTATATGTACGGTTATTTCAGAATGTGTAATTTATCTAGTCACCAAAACTGTTCTGACCCTCCCCTCATAACACACTCGCAGTTTAGGTTTATGGCAGAGATATGATAGCTTTGGATACTGGTTAGGCAGTGTTATTATTTTGGTAAGGCTATATTTGGTTATATTATATTTTATCCATTGCGCTGTGAGATGTATTCTGAGCTCTGAAATATTTATTATATCTCTTTTATGCAGGATACTAAACAAGCCAACCGGAGTGTTGATAGATTGGGATTTTTGTGAATAATTTGATCTGTTGGAATTTAGGTTGTCGCAACATTACAAACACATTTATTTAATGATATATATGTTTGTTATCATCAGACAGAAATCAGATTGTTATACTCAACAGAATTCCATAATTTTAGGCAATTAATAAGCATTACATGACATGCTCCGACTAGTTTCACCATTACAACAAGTAGTGTACAATATACAGAGATACATAATCTACTTAATATAGGCTATTTATTCCATGCTTAATAATGGATAGTTCTTTAATTAAATATTTGATCTCAAAGAAATAAATCACATAATTTTTTTTACTAAAATATATTCGAAAATCATATTTCTTATTCCAATGTTAAAGTATCGATCATTATTATTACAATTCTTGTTTCATTTATTTCTTTACAAAGCAAAAGTGGGTATTCATTCCCTTGTTCCAACTATACCTTAAATCACATCTAGTTTATAAATTCATTTCCCTTTTAAATGGTGAAGAATATTTAAAAGAAATCCCTTACTTCAGTGTAATAATGAAATATTTACAGAAGCACATTTGGTTATGTTAACATTCAAGGACATCAAATATTGGAATTCTATATAAATTGATCAAACAGACATTTTAGCGATTGAGCTATTATATTTATAATATAGTTTTAGTCTTGTCTTATTATACTTAACGAAACATAATTCTTTTGTAATCAGTCAAATTGAACATTCGATCTCAAAATATTGTTTATCAGCTTATTTTGAATGCATTAAATTCAATGAAATGCAAGACAGTATAAACTATGAATGTTCACCATATAAAGTTTGTATGCGATAGTATACGGATTAAATATACAATCTTATATTTCTTTTAGAGTTTGAAACACAAAGAATGAAATACATGGTCTCAACCAAATAAATATGTAAGCAGTCAGATTATAAAATAAGAAGTATTTGTTAAACTAAGCTCTTGTATGAGTATTGAAAACATTAACATGTAATAATCATTTACCGTTAAGTATATTTTATATTTCTATTTATTACTTTTCAATCAAGTTTAATTATATATCTTAATTAATAAGAAATTTATCAAGCATCTTAAACATACAGATTAATCAGTGATGATTATTGCAACATTATATAGCATATGTTTTTGTGGTATTAGAAATGTTAAAATTTATTGTTTTAGCTTTCTAATAAAGCTTCCAGTAGTCTTTTATAAGAGAAACATGAAAGTCTTTCGACTTCACTAGTAGAGTTTAGGAATCATACACCTTGGGACTTCAACCTTGAGGAAAACTCAACAAATTATCGGTGTCACACCATATCTGCTTTGCTTTCAAAGGACATAAAAAGCGTGTTGCTTCAGAAAGCGCTTCGCGCCATGAAGAGAGGATTTCCTAGCCTATCCCCACATATACATTGCTTCGATCAAAAAATTGTTTCATTCATTTTCATAAAGAACGTTGGACTATATCACCTTTGCACATTCCATTTAAACTAACTTCAGAATCACCTGGCTACCTCGTCCCTCTCAAACATCTACTTCGCCTCATAAATTGCATCACCTTATTCTTATTTGAAGATCACTACATTCTACAAAAATTAAGGAAAAAACATGTTGCCTTATCCAAAAGCAAGCAGTTGTACCTATACTTATAATTAGCTTGTATCATCATGAATTGCATCGCCTCACTTGGATAACAAAGGAGAATTACTTCTTTTCAGCTTAAAGACGAAGCAATCTCTTTCTTCTCCAACTTGTGCTTCGCCTTTAAGAAATAAAGCCAAAGTCGAAGCAACTCCAGAAACAGAATCAAACCGATAGAGAAGGTGAACCAATCTACAAACAAGCAAAACATGGAAAGACGAAGCAAGTAAGGTCATACCACTCCTGGTTGATCCACTAACTGTATCACTTCCTTCCAATAATAAAGTTATGGTGCTTCCCCCAACCAACATAACCATGTCACCATCAACAAGCCATATTGCCTCATGCATCATGTATTGAAGCCATTCCAAGCCGTCATCGTTCCATGCCAATATACAAGTAGTAACACCCTATCATCTTTACACAACACCAATTGGCCAAAGGCTTCATTTAAACTTTGTTTTGACTCCGTCAACTTCATTTTGACTCCATTTCATGTGTTATTCACCTTATTGTTACATATCATCAAGTTTACATAAAACATCAACTAGCATGTCCAAAGTTTATGACCATGAACATATTCAAAAATAATCGAATGCCATGCAATGTTAAAGCAAATATATGATGGAATCCACAGGAAGAAAAAAATATTTGAGATCATTTACAAGGCAAATTCAAGAGGAAATAATGTATTTTCCTTCATAAAAGTCATAGAAACCTTCATATACTTCTGCATGCTCCAAGTCAAAGCTACCGCATTAGTCCCACATCTTCTATGGAATAGAGTCCATATCTTATCAGCCACCGTAAATTGAATCGCACTTCTTTCATGAAAATGGATTCATAACTTCTTTCTCTTTCTTTGCATACCAGTCCCATTTAATGGTCTCTTCGTGCCTACTTCATTTGAAGAGCTTTAGGATGATTAATGACATGATGGCCAATGTAAGAGAAGAAAACAAATGATCATTGCAAATAAGAATATGGACAATTGACAAACTACATACTAGTATAACTACAAAATATTCATGATGGAAGAAAGGACTTGGCATACCTACATCGCATACATGACTTGTAAACTTATGAATTTTGCATATTTTACCTATTCCACTTTTGGATTTTGCATGTTTTGCCTATGTGGCTTTAGGCTGTATGACTTTTATTTTTTGTCCATTGGACTTAAGACATTTTCTTTAAATTTATTTTGGGGTTATTTATGATGCCAAGGGGCATAATTTTCATATCTTCGAACATACCACCTTGCATCGATCTTATGCATGTTGAATTGATTCACAGACAATGATGTCGAAGTAATTTCATGGTGTTAAACCATTTTTTTGGGTAAATAATAAATGTGCATATGATGAATAAATCCTTATCGATTGTTGATTAACATATAAAAGTGTTTATCTTTACACTCATATATTATCTTTATTGTATATAAATAAATATTATTTTGGATATTTTTGTGTGTTTTTACATATTGTCAATGAAAGTCTCCTCTATCTCAATCAAAGGCCAATTGCATAGAAAAACACTACTCGGAATGCACAAAATTTTAATCATAAAGGAAGTTGTAGCACACCGGTAAAGGCCTAGAAAGTTTGGTAGTGTTCCGAGTTCGATCCTAGTCAAGTTCTATATTTTTATGAAGAAAGAAACATGGATGCTTCACACCGGACCTCTTGTGTTTTAAAGAGTATATGGACTAGTGATATTATGTGTGTGTGTGTATATATATATATATATATATATATATTCATATGGAAGTATGTATGCATGTATATTATAATGTCCTATATTTTTTATGGTTAAATATTTAATTTAATTTATTATTTTAAATATTTAGTTTGAGTTTTAAATGGATATAAAATACAGAATTCGTTTATTAATTGAAGTTTGAACGTTAAATTTATATGTAATTTAGAACGAGCTCGAAATGGTACGGTAGTTCGTAATATTGAGTTTTGAACTTTAATTGGATATACAGAATCCGTTTAAACTCGTATTTCTGTTAAACCAGAAACGTTGGAATCTTATTGATTATAATTATCAAACGAAAGAGAAAAATCGCGATTTCATGTTATAGATTATTAGTTATGTCCAAATCAAGTTTTAAAATAGTCGCTATGGAATTCACTAATAAACGATAATGTTTATTTAATATATTTATAATGGTTTTTATATAATTTGGATAATATTTAACTCGAAATTGATGATATCGAGTTGTATAATTTATATTTGAAGCTATATGATATTTCCGGTGGGTATTTATGATAATAATAATTTATTATTATTTAATTCGATTATTTTGGAATTTATATAATATTTTATTAATAATATATAAGCCTTAAAATAGCGATTTTGCAAACGGTATCCATTTTTGATGAAATTAGTTTCATTGGAATCATATCATTAAATTATTATACGATATTAAATTTCATGGTAAACCAATGTCGTATGTGACAACGGCAGCCGTAAACGCCCAGTCATTTTCCATAGCACGTAATTAAATTAAATTAAATTAATAAAGGGATATTTGTGTATAACTTAAGCAGACAATTGAATAAAGCCGCGAAACCAATTACGTTTAATTCGTATCGACGCTTATAGATATATAGTTTGTTATTTCTGGAGACCGGGTAATTTGGTGTCCAAAATAGCATTGTGAGGCGTATAAAAATAGCGTACCGAGAAACAGTCTCGAAATGCGGCGAAACTTGTGCCTTTAGATTCGTATTAATTAATTATTATAGGATTTCAATTTTCGTGTCAATTAGACTTACCGTTTGATCATGGAAACGATAAAAGCCTTAATCATTTATATTATTTTGGTCAATTCAAACAGGGGTAACTTTAGAGGAATAAACGACAGGCATAACAAACTCTGTTTTCAATAAAACAAATTTCATTGGATCCATAAGGTAAAGGTCTAGTAGAATTCCAAAGTTTCAAGTTGATTTGATTTATTTTGTGATCGTAGGAAATTTAAACGCGTGATTTTTAGTCTGTTGATTATAAAGGACTTTTCACAAACGACCTCGGAATTCGACGAAACTTGTCCCATTGGGTTCAAAATATGTTTTTATGCTAGGATTGCCTTATTTTGTCAAAAATGGACGTTGTATGTAACGACCCGGTTTTTAGCGACTTCGATTATCGCCATAAACTCAATGACGACTAACCAAACATCGAAAAATACCGAAAGGTTAATGAAAGAAATTAGAGGGTGAGAATAGATAAGATAGAAATTTAGAATAGAAGAAGTAGAACAACACAACATTAGAGTAACACGAACCTCACAGCGGAACGAATAACATATATTATATAACATAACTTTGAAATATAAATCTGTACTTGAATATACATATCATTTCCAAAGTACAGCACTTACAACACTGCGGTAAATAACCATAGCTATATAATTCTAAAGCCTCCTGCTCCAGCTCTTCAGGTATCTGTAAATCCCGACTACTTGACTTCCCATACAAAATTGGGCACCCAAGAGTTTAGGGAAGACAAAACAAAATAAACTCCGGGTCAGTCATGGGACTGGTATGAGTAAAACAGTTTAAAACAGTTCGAAAGTAAAGGATATCTCATAAGACCACGCCGTATAACGGAATGGGGTTTTCCCTTATGAGAATCCAAAATATCTTTATATCAAAAACCTTTTGATATTATAATAATGTCTATCAACCACAATATAATAATCATCTAGCAGAAATGCTTTCATCTCACGTTCTACATATATAGTATACAATCAAAACCGCAAGCACGTATTGGGTAATGGATTTCCAACTATGACAAGGTATGGAACCACCTTTCGCTAGTGTATCTCTAGAGAGGAATACACTGGGTTCAACTAGAACATCTTGTAACTCGGCCACACATGACCGACCACTCATTTCACTTGAGTGTATCGAATGTATATCACCAACGGTTGGGATCAGCAACCGTTTCCCGAATGGGACAGCATCGACAATAGATTTTCAGAAATAAATGAAATTCTTGATCGGGTGATTATACACCCTAATAGGTGCGACCTACATAGCCATGCTGTCTGCCCGTTTTCTGTCATTTATCGGATGTGAGGCTAGAAGCTACGCTTATCTTTTACATGCCACATCTTCATTCACTTAGAATGTCACATCGTCATACCCACCAAATCACAAATTGATTTATCCAAAAATAACACGGGTATACAGTTAAGTGAAACGAATTCCTCCGCCACCAAACGTGAATATGTTTGAAGAGATCAACTTATGCGATCTATTAGATATACTCTGTCAGACCTTCGTCCATACAAGTTGTCCTAGGACTGGACAAATCGAAGGCACTATTCAGTAATCCATCTTAGGCACTGTTATCTAAGATTTATACAACAACCCTTGCACTTTACTCCGTCTTCAATTATCTTTGGCATATATGATTCGCAACGCTTATGCCAATACAGAGTGGTTCTTCGGATAATAATCGAACCGGTCTCTCCATATTAACAACGTTAAAATGGTCAAAAACTTCGATAGTCGGTGAGTTAACTATCAAAGAAAAATAGGTGTGCAAACAACGATATTATTTCCAGATGGAAATTATATTGATCAATCATCATTCAACATTTATCTCTTTAGTTCATATCTTATGTTTCCATATAATTTAAATTCTTATCTTCTATTATCAGAAAACATTTCTGATTCTCGTTTGGAAAACATTTCCAAAACTCCTTCACTATCAAACCTTACCATTCCTTAGTTAAGAAGGAAGTCAATCAAGTTGGGGTATAATTACCTCTCAAACCTTAACTAAACAACGTTTTAACTTCAAAATAGACAAAGTTTATCTTTTAAACCTTTAACAAACTTCCTTACGTAACTCTCTTTTGAAAAATCTTTATTCGATAACTCCTCCCTTCGAATAACTATATTTGATAATCTCTTACGAATAACTAGATTCGATAACCTTTCTTCGAATAAACTATATTCGATTAACTCTATTCAATTAACTCTTATCAATTAACTCTATTGGACTAACTCTATTTGATTAACTCTATTTGATTTACTCCTAATCGATTTACTCCTTTCACTTAACTCCTTTCGAATAAACTATATTCGATAACTCCTTTAACTCTATTCGAATAGACTATATTCGATTAACTCCTTTAATTCCATTCGAATAAACTATATTCGATTTATTCCTTTCGAATAACTAGATTTGATAACTCCTTTTCGAATAACCAATATTCGATTAACTCCTCTTCGAATAAATTATATTCGATAACTCTTCTCGAATGAACTATATTCGATTTCTCTTCTCGAATAAGCGACATTCGATAACTCTACTCGATTAACTCCCTTTGAATAACTCTAACTGGTTAACTCTAACTCTAACTGGTTAACTCTAACTGGTTGACCCTGACGGGTTAACTCAACTTATTCAACTTAACTTAACTTGATTTAACTCCTATTGAATAACTAATATTCGATTTAACTCCATTCGCTTGACTCTAGATCGCAGCGATCACAATGGTTATGCCTGATTCCCTCTGGAAACATCCGATCGCGAATTACGCTAGTAGTCGTACGAAATGGCGACTCACTTGGATTAACTCTTATTTGAATAACTAATATTCGATTAGCTCAAATTGATTAACTCTCATTCGATTTACTCCTATTTGAAAAATTCCTGTTTGATTTACTTTACTCGAATAACTAGTATTCGATTAACTCCTTTGATTAACTCTATTTGATTAACTCTAGTTGGTAAATTCTAATTGGTTAACTCTAATCGATTATCTCAAACTGGTTAACTCCATTTATTTAGCAAATAAATATTTCCTTTCAATTCTATTTATTTAACAAATAAATATCTCCTTTTAATTCTATTTATTTCACAAATAAATATCTCCTTTTATCTCTTTCTATTTATTTAACAAATAAATATCTCCTTTAATCTCTTTCTATTTATTTCCTAAATAAATAACCCTTTTTCTTTTATTTATTTCCTAAATAAATAAATCCTTTTACTTTTATTTATTCCCTAAATAAATAAATAATCCCATTTAATCTATTTGTAAATGTTCTACAAATATTTCCTTTTTATCTCTATTCTATTTGTAAATGGTTTACAAATATTTCTCTTTCTATTTTATTTGACAAATATTTTCCTTTATCTTTGTCTTCACAATTATTCCCTTTTAATTTGTTTTACAAATATTTCCTTTATATTTGATTTCACAAATATTTTCCTTTATATTTGATTTCACAAATATTTTCCTTTATATTTGATTTCACAAATATTTTCCTTTATATTTGATTACTTAACAAATAGCTATTCCCTTTCAATACTATTTATTTAACTAATAAATATTTCTTTTATTTTTTCTATTTATTTAACAAATAAATATTTCCTTTTCATCTTTCTATTTATTTAACAAATAAGTATCTCATTTAATCTATTTGTAAATGTTTTACAAATATTTCCTTTTCTATTTTATTTGTAAATGTTTTACAAATATTTCTCTTTCTATTTGTTTTGCAAATATCTTCCTTTGTATTTGTTTTACAAATATATTTCCTTTATATCTCTTATTTGTTTCCTAAATAAATAATCCCTTTATACTTCTATTTATTATCCCAATAAATATTCCTCTTCATAAAATCCTTTGATTTTATAAATAATTCCCTTTTTATCTTTATCATATTTATTTCTACTAAATATTTTCTTTTCAAAACCCTTTTGATTTTATAACTGTTTCCTTTTATAAAATCCCTTTTTCCTTTTCTATATAAAATCCATTGATTTTATATAACTAATTTATTTTCAAAATATTCTTTGAAAATCCCCTTTCTACATGTCATTATTCCTTACTGTATTTAAAATACCAAATCACAATGATCGATATCATTTAAACACATATCATCATCAACGTATTTTGTATCACATCATATTTTACAATATATGAAAACAGTAAAAATAAATGTTGAGGAATCCAGTTGGATTCCTCCAACCTGTTTCCCTGCATCCACAGTTGTTAAACACAAATAACACGAATATAAAATATTATGATAAACAGAATCAATATTCGATTAACAATATATGTATATATATATATATATCGTTATCTAAAATTTCAACCAATACATACGTAATTCAACCAAACAGTTAACACACAAAAATCAACAGATGATTAACAATTCTAAAATATACATTATAAAAATATAACCATTCAGAGTTGGTGAGTTTTACTCACATTGGCAGTTCATCGTTAAAGAATGATAAACTGTTTGTTTGATTTGGATCAAACAATTTATTTCGCCATAAATTCAAACGAGCTCCAATCCACTCCCACTCTGCCTCATTTGGTGGTCGTCGTCCATACGATCCCAATGCAACTTACGGTTCGTCAATTTGATATCGTATGATCAAGTTATACATTTTTAAAGTTTGAACTAATTTAATTTAAAATAAAACTAGTTAAAATGGTTTATGGGCTTTAACCTTTCATCCTCGGCCCAATACCACATACCCAAGCCCAGACCCGCAAACACTTCTTCCCCAAACCACTGTCGTGCTCCAGTTTTAAACAATGACCATTTGTGAACTTTCAAACCGCTTCCTCTCCTTAAATACATCACCGAATCCAGTGAAACCACTACCACTAGCCTCCTCTTCGACCCCCCTTTCCATGCATACCCACCATGTTCAGTTCGATCGCGAGAAATGGATTGTGTCGATGAGCTTCTCTGTTGGCTACAGGGATGACATCGACCCCTTTTGTAACCGAATACCCCAAATTGTTGCGTACAGATCCCATTTCCACTCCTTAATCCAAATATGAACTTAACTTCTCGAATCAAGGCCTCAATTCCCAAATATCCGCAACCCTAATCAACGTTGTATATTTCCAGTGTCTGAAACTTGGTGTCGCACTCTTCAACAGTGGTACAGAATCGAAGAGAAAGACTTCAGCAACACATATATGAATTCATATTGATTTATAGGATTGTATTTGGTTTTTCTTTGAATTTCTAAGTAACAAAAAATGGGTTTCCTGTAAAATGAATTCGGCGGCTTGAAATTTGATTATATAGCGGAAAACAATATTTTGTGTGGTTGAAACGATGCATTGGTGGCTTAGTTTAGGTTCACAATTACTTAGATATTTTAGTTTTTATTTACATTTAGTTGTTTTTGTCTTGTTAAAATTTGTGTAGTCACACATGATACCCAAAAACCACGGAACTGGACATGCAGCTACAGTTCGACATTACGGTCCCAACGAAACTAGTTTCGTCGAATTCTGAGTTCGTTTGCAAAACTGGCTATTTTTAAAGCTCTAAATAACCCTTTTAAATATATAAATATATTTAAAAACAATTAAATTTAATATTTAAAAATAAATATTATCGTATATATTCACACTGGAATACCATACAGCTTCAGAATATTCCTATATGAATTTCTAACTCGATATTTCAAATCCCGATCAATCGATATTCAATTTATATTGAAAATCTATTTACAACGTAAATAAAGCGTTGCAAATTATAAAGGAATTCCATAGCGACTTTTCTAAAATTTGATTTGGACATAAATCAAAATCTACACGATGAAATCCCGATTTTTCTTTTCCACTAGAAAAATATACCCCACCAGCTCCACCCGTTTCTTATTTCACAGAAATCCGATTTAAAACGGCTTATGTATATTCAGTTGAAGTTCGAATCGCCAAATCGCGAACTACAGCGCCATTTCGAGCTCGATTATAATTATAATATAATTATACGTTCAACTGTCGTTTATATAATATATTCGTTATTCGAATTCAATTCCAAACTGAATTATATATATTTTGAATTGTCCAATTCACATTATATTTTCAATTCACTATTTCTGATTATTTCAGAAATTAAATATAATATTCTATTATTTATATTAATTAAATATTCAACATATTTTAATTAAACGGCTATTTAATTTTCTGAATCACGATTTATATAATTAAATAAATTAATTATATCGCTGAAAAATGCGGGTCATTACATTGTATGTGGTGGTTTTGAGTGTAATTTCACATTGAAGTTTCTAATATAATATAATATTATTATATTGGTCCAAACTTTATATATACCCTCGTGAAACCCTTATTCCGCGTCAAACAGTTTTTCCTGGTCAACGAATTATTCTCGCCGCCATTTCATTTGAATGAACAGAAATCGTCCATCTTTCTCTCCCTCGATCTCATGATTCCTTCATCAATTCGCAATAACCCAAATAGTGAACCTGTAGAGCTCGGCATGGCCTTCGAGTTGACCAGCGGTGACGTACTTTTGTTTGGCGAGGTGGCGGCAAAATGGCTTGGAAGAGCTATCGGTCGGGAGGAGATTTCTGGCGAACAGAAGCATCTGAGATTGAGCTGCTGATGGCGAAGGAGGCAGGTGGTGAGGCTCGTGTTCTGGTGTGTTCGGATCAGACTCCGATGAAGCGGAGGGACGTCGGCGATGAGCTGATGGCTCCGTGCAAGGTTGAGAAGCAGGACTGGAACAAAATGATGAAGCGGAAGGAACTATAAGGAAATAGTGAACAAAGGAAACCTGTATTTGCCTGAGTATGTAAATTTAAAACTGTAATTTTTAAGTAATTAAAACTACAATTAAATTTGTTAATCTCATTGCAAATTGTTAAATGATTGATAGTGTTATTTTATGATAGTGTTTGAATATGGGGACAGCAAGAATGGGAAACGAAGAACAGTTTGAGCCTAACCATTATGATACTATAATTATTATTTAAAAACTATTAATTAAGAAATTTATGTTATCTTAATTAAAGACATGCACTTATTTTTGTATACCTACGCAGAACGGAAAGAAAGGATTTGAACGGGAAAGAAGTTGAAGCCGGCCCATATGATGTTAAACGAGATTAGTAGGGTAATTAACGAAATTAGTTAATATAATTATAAATTAGGAGTAATTAATTAAATTTAAACATAATAATGCTTATAATAGTAGAACTCTTGCCTAGGTTAACCAAATTGAACGAAACAAGATATACCGGGATCGTGGTTAAGAACAGAACATTATGGAATTGTGTTGGATAGAGACAGAGATAGCTGGAATTCATAGTTAAATTAAATGTTGTCTAATTTAAATGTAATCGAACCGCTACGGCGATAAATGGAATCAAGGTGAGTTAAACTCACTCAGTTCTCCCCACTTATATTTTATATAAGTCGGGTTTTATAATTGTGTGCTATGATTGCTAATGGTTGCCTTTTTGTTAATTATAATTCATATATTGATCGAACTGATGAAATTAAACGTTTGTTTAATTTCAGTGAAAAATCAAATCGTTGTTTTAAAGATTGGACCCTATGAAGGTAACGTACCTTATTGGTCACGTTTATAAAATAAACATGTTAAATTTATGGAATTGTTTGTTGTGATAAATAAATTGGTTGATATTAAATAGTCGTTTTTTAATGTTATAGAAATTATCTGTTAAATTATCATTGAATGATGTTATTTGTGATAACGTATTTGTATGCAGGGGAAGAACAGATTAGAGGAATCCAACTGGATTCCTCAAACATATTTAATGTTATTTATTTTCATATTATCATCATATGAATTAATCTTATTGGATGATTGATTTGATCACTTATTGTTGAATCTAAACTCAACAATTGCTTTATTATTAACCAGTGGGCAGTATTGGTTGAGTAGTTGGCGGCATATGGCCTATAAATCAGTTGGTTTATAAATATCGATCTACCGTTAAGGGAATCAATAGAAATAAAGTTATAAAGTTTATTTTATAACTGAAGATAGATTTTTAATAAAAATTGTTAAAAGAAAATAAATAATTATTATTTATTATTTAAGTTTAAAATTAATTATTAATTGATTTTATTAAGCAAATTATGATATTAATCAGATTTATAAGCAAGAGAGTAGAAAATTAATCTAACGATCAAGAGTTGGATGATTATTTTTAAGAAAACAATTGAATAGATGATTTAAATTAAATATTATTATTAATTAATTTAAAAGGAAATTAGAATTAGTTAATGAAATAACTATGTTTTGGATTGGCTAAGTCAGCCGTTAAGGTGAGAGTGGTTATTAATTAGTAGTTTTGAATTAACCTAAAGAAATGATTTAACAAATATTTGTTTTAATTTTAATAAGATTTTGAAAAGGGAATTTATTATTTATTTTAGTTAATAAAGAAATTAACTACTTCTACAGTAGTTAATGATCAAAGTAAATTATTATTTCAATTAATAATAATTTAGGAGATTACTTTTATTTGAAATTCAATTAAAAGTAATCGAAGTTAAATAGGAATTGAATTGAATTGTGAAAAGAGTTATGAGTGGGTTTTATATTTTAAACCCGAATTTTGATAACAAAGTTATAAAAGAGATTTTAAGCGAACATGACAGCTTAAATTAAATGTTTACTTAATAATTGAATTAAGTAAAAGGAAATTGGCAATTAAAGGGTTAGATTAAACCAGAATTATATAAACAAAGTTTTTAAAATGAGATGAGGTGTTAAAGCGTTAGATTAACATTGATTAATGATGGAATTAAGAGAATGAATGGTATTTAAATAAGGCTTCAAAGGGGGAAATGGTGAAATGGATCAGAAAAGGAGACGGTAAACGTGAATTTGGTAAAGGAGTGAGCAATCGGATTTTGGAACAAAATCCAAGCTATAAAAAGAATTGTTTAATAAAAATATAGAAGTTAGAAGTGATGTTTCAATGATTAATTACTTAATCAATGATTTAAGTAAAAATAGTTATATTCGAGAAGGAGATTTCCAAAGTAAGAAGGTTTAATAAAACCATATTTTAAATAAAATAGTAAATCGGATTTGTTTTGATATTAAAATGAAATATCAGATTTTGGAATTACAAGTCATATCTATCTTAAGATAAGAATGTTGTTGATCTAGGTTGTAGAGGTAATTAAAATTATGCAGGTAGAATGACTTCAGGATTATCTGAGATGATATTAGTTGTAATAGTAAAGAGGAGTAATAATTTATTATTTCCATTAGAGAGATAATAATGCTACATTATTGGTAAACATTTGAAGAACATATAATGAGGATTCCGAAGTTAAGGAAATTAAAAAGATCTAAGGATATATAATTATGTTTCCAAAGTAAAGGAAAATTAAAGAGGATTGTATGAAAATATAACGATATTTTCGAGTTAAAAGGAAATGTTAAGTTTTAAAATAGACTTATTCTATAAGAATAAGCATGGGTTATTGTTTCAAGTAATGAACAAAAGGAATTTTGTAACGTTATTTTATGAATAATAAGTTGAATTAATTTCCCAATTATAGATAATGAAGAATGATGGAGCAATGTTTGAAAAGAGAGTTAAATGGAAATTGAATATGGTTATAAGGTATTTTTCTAAGTATTATATTGAAATGGTTTTTGAGAACATTAATATATTAAAATAAGAAGTAAATACTGTACTATTAAATTATTGAAAGGTTTAGAAGTTTAATTAACCAGTCGTTAATTATTTTTAATTAAAAGGGCCAAGTGATGTTGAATACTGAACCAGTGAACTCATTTTATTTCCATGATTGAAACACTGTTTATTTTTATAGTTAGATAACCGACTATCAAATCTGGCCAATACGATTGTTGGTATGGAAAGATCGAGATCGAATTTATATTTGAAAACCATTCCGACCAACAAATACGTGAAGATATCAAAAGATGATCAAGATGGAGCATTGAAGACCGTAGATCTTCATAAACTAAAGAATTACTAATAAACTCTGGTTTATCGGCTAGAGATATACTGTGATTCTGTCATGGTTGAAATCTACGTACATTGATTTCAAAAGATCACGTACATTGATTTCTACAAACGTACTTCTCTTGGTGGTGGAGGAATTCGTTCTTTTTGCTTAAACACCCAGAGCATTTTTGTGGACGTCAATTAGTGATTCCTGGCGGATTTGACAATGTAGCATTCATAGTGAATGGTGACCAAATGTTCTAAAGGTATTTATGACCTCTTGCCTCATCTGTAACGACCCGCATTATACGCATCGGAGGATCGTAGAGTATTTATTTTATTTTCATATAAGGTCGTATGGTCGTGTAACTTTGGGGAACGACTATTGGGGTCATTTCCCACGTTCACGATTTTTGCCAATTTTTGAATGACCATTTTGCCCCTGGCGAACTTGTTTCGCCTATAACTTTTGATTGTTAAGGAATTTTTATCTGAAACCACTTCCATTAGATCCGGATGATGGTTTATCTTTCCGTAGAGTGGTCACACTTGTCAAACGGACTTACCGTTTGGGAGATATGGCTGAATTAAGGTTTAGAAGGTGAAAACAACTTAATTGGGCTTAACAGGGTAATTAGCAGCTAGGCCTATTGAGGGATTTCGGGATTAGAGCTATATGAGGGCTGATTAGGGTTAGATAAACCTTTTCCTTGTCATTTTCCTGCCGTCGCTTACCTCTCTTCAACCCTAACAATGGCCTCCAACACCCAAATCACCTTCTAATCACCGTTTAATCAAGTATTAGCCTAATCTACATCAAATCAAGGCAAATTAGCATAGGATTTGGGATAGAGCTACTGGTAAACATAGAGATTCAACCCAAATCAGAGATACTTTCAGATCTGTAAATTATTTCTGACTAAGGTGAGTGATTTGCATTGCTTTTCACTAATTACGGCTAATTAGGGGTGATTAGTACTAATTAACGAAATTATACATTATTAAATTTTAGAAAAATATTTAGAAATTCTTAAATATTATTTTAAGCCTCTGTTAGAAATTTGGGTTAATTTGGATATCTTTTGCTAATTGTATGATTAAACACGATTAAGCGGTGTTAAGGGGAAAATCATGCTTTTTGGGTATGTTTGATCCAAAATAACCTATGTGATGGATGTTTTGACGTTTTTGATTGATTATGCATGTTATTACTACTGTTTGGAATGTCTTTTGATTGTTTAGTAAAGTAAGAATGGTTGAAAACGCCGTCGTATGGTGAGAATGGATGAAACAAATTTGCTGGAAATGCTGCAGAGATCTGGATCGGATCGGGATAGGGGATCAGATCGGACATATCCTAATCGAACCGGAGTGATGGCATCTTCAACAATATACAAATGTAAGGGCAACAAGGAAGGCCATTGGGATCGTGTTGGAGTTGGGATCGGACTGGAGCTTGGTGTGGGAATCGGATCGGATTGGAGCTAGAAAGCGGGATCATATCGATGTGAAAGGAGCTGGAGCAACTGATGGGGTCGGTTCGACATGACCGAACCGGGATCTGGAGACGAGGGATCCAAAACGAACCGAAGTGAAGCGCTGAACCGAATCAGAGAAATGGACTTGGACATCATATACCGAACCGAATCGGATTTGCTTCTACTTATGCGTGATGGCTCTTCTGAAGACCAACTCCAATTCGACCAAAACTCGAGATGCAAAGGAAGTCCAAATAGGAAGTCGTTACTCAGGATCCAGATGGGAATTAACGAGTTAACTTCATGAGTTGTACTTTGCTGCCGGACGTGTGCAAAGGGGTTATCGACGTCCATAACTTTGATTCACCACCAAGACAGATGTTAGGCTACGGATCAGTGCCGTGGGGCAGTTATTACTCCATTGGTAGAGTGATCGTAGCATGGCTATGAGCCAGAGCAGTGGAGTCGTCATGACTTCATGGGGCAGAGTGGACATAGAAAGGGATTAGTGGCTATGGATCAGTGCAGTGGAGCCATCATGACTCCATGGGGCAGAGTGATCATAGCAAAGGATTTGGGTGGTCAAAGCAGAGGATGTCGTATGCTTTACGCACTGAGTGAGAGATGTGAGGATGGTTGCTATGCTTGATTGTTTGATATCACTATGACATGCACACCCTTCCCCTTTATCTTTACACCATATGTTAGTATCACCTTAGAGTATTGTACATCTTGTTGTGCTAACTCTTTGGTTGCAGGTCAAGGCTCGGGTATGGTTATGTATACATGTTATTGTTTTGTTTTGTTGCTTATCACTTATACCAGACTTTTGTCTGACCTAGAGTTTTGTGTCTCTTCTTATTACTCTGGGTGCTCTTAAACGGGCAGACTAGAGACAGGTTAGGTGATATGCACGAGTAGCTGTACCAGAGACGAGCAGTAGGCTTCCACATATGATATATATAGATATTCTCCCTGTGTTTTTGCTAGTCACCACTTTGGGCATTAGTAATGCACCTTTTTCTTTACTTTAGAGACAGTATGTTGGAGTTGTAATAAGCTGTACTTTGAATTTCCGTTGCTATGATGATTATGGTTTTGTTTTTAGCTTATGCACTGTCTGCCTGTTTTATGTCAAGTATGTTATTATTATATTTCTATCCCATGCGCTGTGAGACATTCTACAGGTTCCTTGTTTGTTCAAATTTCTTTCTTTTCCTTTCTTTGGCGATCGTCCCGTGCTAGTCGGGCATTGGCACAACGCACTTTCATTGGAAATGTCGGCTGGTGCTGGGGGGGCGTCACACTTGGTATCAGAGCTCTAGGTTGTGTAGTTAACCTTGGGGAAAGACACCAGGGAGAGATAGTATACGTAAATGAGAGCGCGTATTAGTGATATTTTGGTTTTCAAAAGCTATATATATATACTTATATGTATATATTATTAGTATATTTAAGGATGAAGTCACATTGTACTGGCACCACTGAATATATGGTTAATCGTTTCTCCTTACTAATTGAACGATGAGCTGACATACGAGGGGTAATGGTAGAGGGGCTAATAATGTAAATGCTCCTGATATGAGGACGATGTTCACTGACTTCATGAGAGAGATGCTTAGGGATGTTTAGAGGGGAGCTCCTAATGCTGCAAATGGTGGTGGTGCAGCGGTGCAGGCGCCTAGGGATGATTTCACCAAGCTCTGTAAAGACTATACTTGTCTTGGTGGGAAGCCGTTCCACGGAACGGAATAGGCTACAGAAGTTCGGGATTGGTTGGATAGATATGAGCGTATCTTCGAAGGCTTGGGTATCGAGGATGCAATGAAGAGAAGGCTAGCATCCCGTCAGCAGCAAGGACAGGCAATGATTTGGTGGAACGCTATTAAGGCAGCTACCCTTGAGGATCAAGTTACTTGGGATCAATTTAAGGCCCAATTCAGTCATAAGTTTGTCCCACCTGCTCAGAAATCGAAATTGTTTAGGAAGTTCTTGGAGCTTAAGCAGAATGGTAGGGCAGTCTCGGAATATATTGCTGAGTTCGATACTTTATCGAAGTATGGATTATCCCTTATTGATACACCCGAGAAGAAGAATGAGAAGTTCATAACAAGCTTAGATCAGTACTTGGGGGAAAGGCTTATAAACCATATTGAGGAGACTTTTGAATAGATTGTTAGGAAAGCACTGAGATCAGAGAGCCTTTATCCTAAACCTGAGACTGAAGTTGCTGTTGCATCTGCAGAAGGGCCAAAGCCTCAAGCAAGCGGTGGAGGCAAGAATAATTATTAGAATAAAAGGAAGCAGAATCAAACTAAGGATGGTCAGAAAAAGAGCAAGAAAGATGTTGAGTGCTTTAGCTATGGCAAGAAGGGCCACTATGCTAAAGAATGTCAAGCATAGCCAGCGGACAAGAAGTGCTTCAGCTGCGGCCAAGTGGGACATCACAAGGATAAATATCCGCAACCCCCCAAAGAGAAGCAGATAGTGAAAGCATATGCTATTAATATTGTTCCTTCTTTGTCGAATGCCCCAACTGTAGTGGAGAAAGGAAAGAACGTCGTCATTCAAGGTATGCTTTCTATTTATGATGTTCCTGTTTGAGTACTATTTGATACTGGGGCTTCCCATTCCTTCATATCTGGTGACCTGGTAGATAGGTTGGGAGTGGAACCCAAGATAGTCGATAGACCGTTCTTTTTGATGAACCTGATCGGTGGTTTGACTAGCCTTAGCATGATTTGTTGGAATTTGGTCTTATCGAGTCATGGATGTATGTTTGCTTGTGATTGCATTGTTTGGGCTTTACTGGGTTTGGTATTATTTTGGGAGTCGATTGGCTCCAAAGATACGGGGTGGTGGTAGACTGTGAGGGATTTTCAGGGACTATTAGGGCGGATGATGGGCGGAGGGTAGTGTTTGGTAGCCTACCTAGTGATGAGGTGATGGCTAGTTTTCTAAATTCCCTCGACATCCCGCAGGACAAGTTAGCAGGAATTCCCATTGTTGGCCAGTATCCGTATATCTTCGAGGAAGTGACCGGACTTCCACCACACCGAGAGATTGAGTTTCAGATTGATTTAGTGAAAGATGCCAGACCTATAGTGATGCCACTTCGTCGTATGGCACCAAGGGAGCAGAGAGAGCTCAGGGTGCAAGTAAGCGATCTTTTGAAGAAGGGAAATATCAGAAGAAGTGTCTTCAAGTGGGGAGCACCAGTTGTGTTTGCTACCAAGGCAGATGGTTCCCTTTAGTTGTGTATGGACTACAGCGAGTTGAGTAAGGTAACGAGGAAGAATAAGTATCCTCTACCGCGGATAGATGATTTGTTTGATAAGTTGAGTGAGGCGAGAGTGTTCTTCCAGTTGGATCTCGCGATAGGTTTTCATAAGCTTAGGGTGGAAGCTGAGAGTATAGCCAAGACGGCCTTTCAGACGCCGTTTGGATTCTACGAGTGGTTGGTCATGCCATTCGAGTTGACCAATGCACTAGCATATTTTGTGGATCTTATGAATAGGGTATTCAAAGATCAATTGAATAAGTTTTTTCTTGTGTTCATGGACGATATCTTGGTTTATTCGAGGACAGAGGAAGAACACCAGGAACATTTGAGGATAGTGATGGAGGTGTTAAGAAAACACCAATTGAAAGTGAAGTTTTCTAAGTGTCACTTCTGGAGGAGAGAAGTGAGATTCTTGGGCCATGTTGTTTCAGAGAATGGTATTGCCATGGATCCTGTGAAGGCGGCTATGGTACAGGATTGGTCTACACCCAAGAATGCAACAGACGTAAGAAGTTTCTTGGGATTAGCTGGATATTATCGTAAGTTTATCCAAGACTTCTCCAAGATAGCGGCACCGTTAACTCAGTTGACCAAGAAGAATCAAGCTTTCGTTTGGGACGAGAGGTGTGAAAATGCATTCAAGAGTCTAAAGGAAAAATTGACGTGTGCGTCAGTGTTAGTCATTCCTAAAGGGAATGAAGAGATGACAGTATACACGGATGCATGTGGTACCAGACTAGGTGTTGTGTTGATGCAAGGAGGTAGGGTTGTAGCTTATGCAAGTCGGCAACTGAAACATTATCTCTTAGTAGAAAGATTCAAGTTGTTTACCGATCATAAATCGTTAAAGTACCTTTTCTCTCAGAAGGATCTAAATCTCCGACAACAGAGATGGTTAGAATTCTTGGCTTCCTATGATTTCGATATCCCATATATACCTGGAAAGGACAATGCAGTAGCTGATGCATTGAGTAAAAGACATGCCAGTTTGGGGGCTATGTTTCTGGAATGGAAGCAACTGGAGTACATCGCTGGGTATGATTTCAGACCAAAGTGCGAATTGGATCCAGAAGTATTAGTAAGTTTGACGATCAGACCCACTTTGATTGAGCGAATTGGTTCCAATCAGAGGGACGATCCTAACCTAATGGAAATCATCTACAAGTTAGAGATGGGTATCGACGAGGGGATGAACAAGTATGGGCTTGATCGAGATGGATGGCTTAGAAACAATGGGAGACAGATTGCACCCAATGTCAATGGATTGAGAGATGAAGTGCTTAGCGAATGTCATCACTCAAAACTGGCTATACACCCCGGTGGTAACAAAATGTATTGAGACATGAAGCAGACCTACTACTGGGAAGGGATGAAAAGAGACGTTGGGAAGTTTATATCCAAATGCATGAACTGCCAGTTAGTTAAAGCTGAGCAAAAGAAGCCTAGTGGTTTCTGCAACCATTAGAAATTCCAGAATGGAAATGTGAATAAGTCTCAATGGATTTCATTGATGGGTTACCAAGGACTAGATCGGGCCATGATAGCATTTGGGTGATTGTGGACCGATTGACCATGAGTGCAAGGTTTATACCAGTCAAGTCGAATAGAACAGCAGCTAAGTTAGCAGAAATGTATATGAAGTGGATAGTGAGATTTCATGGAGTACCCAAGGGCATTGTGAGTGACCGAGATCCGTTGTTTACCAGTGGATTTTGGAAGAGCTTACAAGAGGCTTTAGGATCAGAATTACATCTCAGTAGCGCGTACCATCCTCAAACCGACGGTCAGACAGAGAGGGTGAATCGAGTAGTAGAAGATCTCTTGAAGCTTACATATTAGATTTTGGTGGATCATGGGATGACTGTTTGCATCTAGTGGAGTTCGCATATAATAATAGTTATCAGTCCAGTATTGGTATGGCTCCATATGAAGCTTTGTATGGAAGACCATGCAACTCACCATCATGTTGGTTAGAAATTGGTGATAAATTTGTGCTTGGGACAAATGTGATAAGATAAACCTTAGATAAGATCAAGATTATCCGACAACGAATGAAGGCGGCCCAAGATAGGCAGAAGAGTTATGCTAATAAGAGGAGAAGAGATTTAAAATTCTCCATTGGCGACTTGGTGTTTGTCAAGATTTCCCCGTTAAAGAGCGTGATACGATTTGGTAGGAGAGGCAAGTTAACACCAAGATTTGTTGGTCCATTCCCAGTTCTCGTACAAGTTGGGAATTTAGCATATAAAGTTAAGTTGCCGGACAAGATGGCAGGGGTTCATAACATATTTCATGTTTCACAGTTAAGGAAATTCGTGCATGACCCTAATGTGGCTATTTCACCTGATCAGTTGGATGATATCGAAGTAGAACCCAAGGTGGTTGGGAACCGCAAGCTAGTTCGTATTGTCGAGCACGATACAAAGAAACTTCAAAGGAAAGCGGTGAATCTCGTCAAGGTTCAGTGGGGCGGGGATGAGAATGACTGTAATTGGGAGACAGAGGAGAGAATTAAGGAGACGTATCTAGAACTCTTTGCCTGGTAAGGTTTTCATTTCGATTTAGTCTTTCCGCATGCTAGGATGGAATTGTTTTGTTTGTTTTGTATGTTTGATTGCGAGATATGGCTGATAGGCATGCAGGACCCATTGGTTGTTTCTTAGTTGAGAAATTTCGGCGACGAAATTTCTTAAGGGGGGAAGAGTGTAACGACCCGCATTCTACGCATCAGAGGATCGTAGAATATTTATTTTATTTTCATATGAGGTCGTATGGCCATGTAACATTGGGTAACGACTATTGGGGTCATTTCCCATGTTCACGATTTTTACCGATTTTTGAAAGACCATTTTGCTCCTGGCGAATCTTGTTTTGCCTATAACTTTTGATTAGTAAGGTGTTTTGACATGAAACCACTTCATTAGATCCGGATGATGGTATACCTTTCCGTTGAGGGGTCACACTTGTCAAATGGACTTACCGTTTGGGAGATATGGCTGAATTAAGGTTTAGAAGATGAAAAACAGCTTAATTGGGCTTAACTGGGTAATTAGCAGCTAGGCCTATTGGGGGATTTCGGGATTAGAGCTATATGAGGGCTGATTAGGGTAGAGAAACCTTTTCCTTGTCATTTTCCAGCCGCCACTTACCTCTCTTCAACCCTAACAATGGCCTCCAACACCCAAATCACCTTCTAATCACTGTTTAATCAAGTGCCGGAACACATAGAGATTCAACCCAAATCATAGATACTTCCAGATCTATAAATTATTTGTGGCTAAGGTGAGTGATTTGCATTGTTTTTCACTAATTACTGCTAATTAGGGGTGATTAGTGCTAATTAACGAAATTATATATTATTAAATTCTGGAAAAATGTTTAGAAATTCTTAAATATTATTTTAAGCCTCTGTTAGAAATTTGGGTTAATTTGGATATGTTTTGCTAATTGTATGATTAAACATGATTAAGGGGTATTAAGGGGAAAATCATGCTTTTTTAGGTATGTTTGAACTAAAATAACCTATGTGATGGATGTTTTGATGTTTTTGATTGATTATGCATGTTATTACTACTGTTTGGAATGTCTTTTGATTGTTTAGTAAAGTTAGAATGGTTGAAAACGCCGTTGTATGGCGAGAATGGACGAAACAAGTTTGCTGGAAATGCTGCAGAGATCCGGATCGGATCGGGATAGTGGATCGGATCGGACATATCCGAACCGGAGTGATGGCATCTTCAACAACATACAAATGTAAGGGCAACAAGAAAGGCCATTGGGATCGTGTTGGAGTTGGGATCGAACTGGAGCTTTGCGTGGGAATCGGATCGGATTAGAGCTAGAAAGCGGGATCGGATCGATGTGAAAGGAGCTGGAGCAACTGATGGGGTCGGTTCGACATGACCGAATCGAACCGGATCTGGAGACGAGGGACCCGAAACGAACTGAAGTGAAGCGCTGAACCGAATCAGAGAAATGGACTTGGGCATCATATACCGAACCGAACCGGATTTGCTTCTACTTATGCGTGATGACTCTTCTGAAGACCAACTCCAATTCGACCAAAACTCGAGATGCAAAGGAAGTCCAAATAGGAAGTCGTTACTCAGGATCCAGATGGGAACCAACGAGTTAACTTCATGAGTTGGACTTTGCTGCGGGATGTGTGCAAAGGGGTTATCGACGTTCATAACTTTGTTTCACTACCAAGACGGATGTTAGGCTACGGATCAGTGCAGTAGGGTAGTTATTACTTCATGGGGCAGAGTGATCGTAGCATGGCTATGAGCTAGTGCAGTGGAGTCGTCATGACTTCATGGGCCAGAGTGGACATAGCAAGGGATTAGTGGCTATGGATCAGTGCACTGGAGCCATCATGACTCCATGGGGGTAGAGTGATCATAGCAAAGGATTTGGGTGGTCAAAGAAGAGGATGTCGTATGCTTTACGCACCGAGTGAGAGATGTGAGGATGGTTGCTATGCTTGATTGTTTGATATCACTATGACATGCACACCCCTCCCCTGTATCTTTACACCATATGTTAGTGTCACCTTACAGTATTGTACATCCTGTTGTGCTAACTCTTTGATTGCAGGTCCAGACTCAAGCATGGTTATGTATACTGTTATTGTACTGTTTTGCTGCTTATCGCTCATACCAGACTTTTGTCTGACCCAGAGTTTTATGTCTCTTCTTATTACTCTGGGTGCTCTTAAACGGGCATACTAGAGACAAGTTAGGTGATATGCACGAGTAGCTGTACCAGAGACGAGCAGGAGGCTTCCACGTATGATATATATAGATATTCTCCCTGTGTTGTTGCTGGTCTCTACTTTAGGCATTAGTAGTGCACCTTTTTCTTTGCTTTAGAGACAATATGTTGGATTTGTAATCAGCTGTATTTTGAATTTCCGCTGCTATGATGATTATGGTTTAGTTTTCAGCTTATGCACTGTCTCGCCTATTTTATGTCAAGTATGTTATTATTATATTTCTATCCCATGCGCTGTGAGACATTCTACAGGTTCCTTGTTAGTTCAAATTTCTTTCTTTTCCTTTCTTTTGCGACCGTCTCGTGCTAGTTGGGCATTGGCACAGCGCACTTTCATTGGAAATGTCGGCTGGTGCGGGGTGGG
The DNA here is from genome assembly GCA_030737875.1 of Allium sativum. NCBI lineage: Eukaryota > Viridiplantae > Streptophyta > Magnoliopsida > Asparagales > Amaryllidaceae > Allium > Allium sativum. The sequence continues at coordinate 669,924,840 of CM060924.1, forward strand.
CCGTTACTTCAACAACCGGGAAATGACACAAAATCAGGTAGGTCACATGGCTATGTGGGTCGCACCCATCAAAAGGGTATATCATTACCTGATCTGGTGAAACAAATGCCTTTGATTGTTCCTTTTTATTTATATATGTATGATAATAGTTCGGTTGGCTGGCCCCCAACCATGGTAATGATATATTCGGTACTCTCAAAAGAAAGTGCGGGGCCGGTCAAGTTTAGCCTGGGTTGCAAGATGTTCTTGTTGAACCCCGATGTATTCATCTCTAGAGGAACATTGTCGGGAAAGTGGTCCCATACCTTGCCAAGAAGCCCATTCTCCAATAAGAGCCTGCGGTTTTTATTGTATACTATATATGTAGAGCGTGAGATGCAAGCGTTTTGCTAGATTGATAATTATTTGTATTTAGACACTATTATAATCTCAGAAAAGATATTGATTTCAAAAATGTTTTGGGTTATCGTAAGGTAAAAAAAGTCCGTATTTATGTGTGAATTTGGTCTTATGATTATCCTTTTCTTTCGAAAGGATTTTAAATTTTAAAATCAAGTTGTATGATTCCTTAAACTTAGTGTGTTTTTCTCACTTTGGTTCACCAGACTGACCTGGTATTTGTAATGCTCGGGTTAGACCGGGTTTTACTGGTTCAGGTTAAAATGCTACGAATTTCAGAAGATGTGTTGGAGGAGTTCAAACGTATGATATATATTTGGTACTTATTCCGCTGTGTGGTTGTATATGAGGACAGATTATTATAACTATCAGATGTGTGATGTAGTTTGATGATTGTAAGTTTTATTTCAGGCTCTCTATAAAGATTTATTTCTATAATGTATTTTGTTCCGCTGCAATGTAAGACTCTGTTTTGGATGTGTTTCTTCTTTTTCTATTCTAATATTTCTTTCTTTCTTATCTCACCCACTGAATTCTTTCAAATAGCTATCTGCTTTTCTGTATAATTTGAGTTGACATGGTTTGATAAATGTCGACTTAAACTGTACTAAAAAGTGGGTCGTTGCACTTGGTATCAGATTGATGGTTTAGTAATAACCTTGGCTCTGTGGTATAACTCGATAAAGAGGGGGTTAGTAATGCCCTAGATTGAGTTAAGTGTTTATATATGAGAGCGTATTTGTAAATTTTATGTACAAATGTTTTGTATTATGTTGTTTGATTGGTTTAAGTGTTGAGAAGTATTAAACTGGGAATGGACACGATATTATTTTGTAAAGAGGGTAAATGAAATAATTTTACCCAAAATATATTTTTGTATAGAAAAGAAATAATTTTATCAAATTATTGAAATATTTTGTGTTTGATTGATTTGAATGGAATTCAAATTGGAGTAAAAACATTGTATTGGAACTTAACTTAGTTAAGTGAAAATTTAGTTAAGAATGATATTGAAATTAAATTAAATAAATTTGGAATTCAAAATTTCAATAAATAATAATTAAATGGAAATCAATCGAATATTAACCAATCGATGTTAAAATATGTGAAACCAAAGTAAAACATTAATATTGAACGTAAATTCAGTTGATTTGGTTGTGTATTGGTTGTTGATTTTGGTAGATTGTTTGAATAGAAATAATCAACAATTTAATGAAGCTGAATGAATTATTAACTAAAGAATAAATTCCAGTATAATTAAATTGGAATGAAAATGCATGTGAATTGAAATTTATGATTTAAACCTGCATTTGAAAATGAATTGATGCAACCTATTTGCTTTTTGAATTCGTGTTGTTATACTTGATAATTAGTGAAATATTATTTAAGAATTTCATATATATTTACTTATATATGTGAATTAAGTTAAGTATACGTGCCAGACGGCTATGAGACTTGAGTTTGGCTGCATAGATTATACGTAAATTGAGCTAATATGCTCAGTAGCGCTCGTAAAAGGTACGCCTATGCGAAAATATAAATTTTGGTTTTTATTTTTGTTTTCCGACCTCGTGAGTCGAAGTATATGTATTAATTGTTCCTGCGATATCGCAGAAGTCCCTCCGTACAGGGGAGACTCTGGCGAATTTTTCTGGGAACTTAAAGTGTTATTTTTTTGGTATTTTTGAAACTTTTTATTAACAGTATTGAGTTGTTTTTTGATTTATAATAAATTGGATTTTAAATTATTATAATGGGTTTATAACATTTTTCCTATCTTAGTAATTTCGAGGACGAAATTCTTTTAAGGGGGGAATATTGTAATGTCCCGTATTTTTTATGGTTAAATATTTAATTTATTTTATTATTTTAATTACTTAATTTGAAGTTTGAATGGATTTTAAATATAGAATCCATTTATTTATTGAAGTTTGAACGTTAAATTTGTATATAATTTAAAACGAGTTCGAAATGGTGCGGTAGTTCATAATATTGAGTTTTGAACTTTAATTAGATATACAGGATCATTTTTAAGTTGGATTTCTCTGAAACAAGAAACATTGGAATCTTATTGATTAAAATTTTCATATGGAAGAGAAAAATCGTGATTTTATGTTATAGATTGTTAGTTATGTCCAAATCAAATTTTAAAATAGTCGCTATGGAATTCGTTAATAAACGATAACCTTTATTTAACATATTTATAATGGCTTTTATATAATTTGGAAAACGTTTAACTCAAAATTGATGATATTGAGTTGTATAATTAATATTTTAAGCTATATGATATTTCCGGTGGGTATTTGTGATAATAATAATTTATTTATATAATATTTTATTAATATTATATAAGACTTAAAGTAACAATTTTGCAAACAGTCTCCGTTTTGATGAAATTAGTTTCATTGGAACTGTATCATTAAATTAGTATACGATATTAAATTTCGTGGTAAACCAATGTCGTATTTGACAACGGCAGCCGTAAATGCCCAGTAATTTTCTATAGCGCGTAATTAAATTAAATTAATAAAGGGATATTTGTGTATAACTTGAGCAGATGATCAAATTAAGCTGCGAAACCAATTCCGTTGAATTCGTATCGACATTTAGGGTCAGGATAGGTATATACTTTGTTATTTTTGGAGACCGGGTAATTTGGTGTCCAAAATAGCATTGTGATGCTTATTAAAATAGCATACTGGGAAACAGTCTCGGAATGCGATGAAACTTGTGCCATTGGATTCGTATTAATTAATTATTATAGGATTTCAATTTTCATATCAATCGGACTTACCGTTTGATCGTGGCAACGATAAATGCCTTAATCATTTATATTATTTTGGTCAATTCAGACAGGGGTAACTTTAGAGGAATAAACGACAGGCCTTACAAATCCGTTTTTAACAAAATAAATTTCATTGGATCCATAAGGTAAAGGTCTAGTAGAATTCCGAAGTTTCAAGTTGATTTGATTTATTTTGTGATCATAGGAAATTTAAACACGTGATTTTTAGCCTATCGATTATAAAGGACTTTCCACAACCGACCTCAGAATTCGACGAAACTTATCCCATTGGGTTCGAAATACTTTTTTACGCTAGGATTACCTTATTTTGTCAAAAATGGAGGTTGTAAATGTTGATTTTGAATGTTATTTCGCACTAAAGTTTCTAATATAATATAATATTATTATATTGGTCCAAACTCTATATATATACCCTCATGAAATCCTATTCCACGTCAAATAGTTTTGCCTGGTCAACGAATTATTCTCGTCGCCATTTTCATTTGAACGAATAGAAATTGTCCATCTTTCTTTCCCTTAATCTCATGATTCCTTCATCAATTCGCAATAACCCAAACAGTGAACCTGTAAAGCTCGGCATGGCTTTCAGGTTAACCCGCTGTGATGTACTTTCATTTTGCAAGGTGGCGGTAAAATGGCCTGGAAGAGCTGACGGTCGGGAGGAGATTTCGGGCAAACGGAAGCATCTGAAATCGATCTGCTGATGGCGAAGGAGGCAGGTGGTGAGGCGCGTGTTCTGGTGTGTTTGGATCAGACTTCGATGAAGCGGAGGGATGTCGGCGGTGAGTTGATTGCTCCATGCGAGGTTGAGAAGTAGGACTGGAACAAAATGATGAACCGGAAAGAACTGTAAGGAAATCATGAATAAAGGAAACCCGTATTTGCCTGGGTTTGTAAATTTAAAACCATAAATTTTAAGTAATTAAACTTTATAAACTATAATTAAATTTATTAATCTCATTGTAAATTGTTAAATGATTGATAGTGTTATTTTATGACAGGGTTTGAATATGGGGACAACAAGAATGGGAAACGAAGAATGGTTCCATCACACAGTCTAAGGTTCCCCTAGGGAACGAGAGTTCCATCACACAGTCCCATCCCCTTATAGATGCATCCATACTGCATGGGATGCACATCGAGTTAGATGAGTTACATGGGAGGAGGACCAACTGATGGAGCATGATGGAGATGAGTTTGGTGGTGATGTTGAGGGACAGTTTGAGGGTGGTAATGGAGAGGGATAGTTTGAGGGTGGAGATGCAGAGAATATGGGCCACCAGGGCCAGGGACAGGTGCAGTTTATCCTGGCCGGTTTTCAATATGGGGAATTAGTTGGATATCAGTTCGAGGTGGGTAGGCGACCCGTTTTCTCAGAATGGGAGACATGAGAAGTATCATTATTTTTATCTTGTACAAGCATATCAACACCAGGGTACAGAGCAGCACTGGGAGGCATCGGGTCTTTCCAGTTATCACAATGGGATACTTGGTCATCACGGAAGCCATGCGATTTGAGGACTGAGGTTAGATCTATTTCAAAGAGGCAGAAGCAGTTGGCTAGGGAGCATTAGGATATCTTGCTAGGAAATCAAGAGATAGCACACTCCCACGTACAGTTAGCACAGACTCAGCCGCAGAACCTACAGGGGATGTACGTCGCTTAGCAGCGATTCAAGCAAATGAAGTTAGAGATGCAAGGCCAACATTTAGAGGTCAGGCATAGCATCATGCGTTAGGAGGAACATCTAGGTGTGATAGGAGATCCTAGACGAGTTGGAATCTTTTATCCGTGGTATCATTGGGTCGGGACTCAAGTCTCCATTTCAGGGATAGATGGTTGTTAGCGCTACTGCTTATTAGGCTCCTTGTTTTAAGGTGAGTATCTTTAGTTTTACTTCTGTAGTAGAACTCGTGCTTTGAACTTGTTTCTTGTTGTAGTGATGTATTAGCTTATGTTGACACTTTGCTTTTAGTAAGAATGTTCTTGTTAAAATCAGTATAATTATAATTAAGTTACAAGTGGAAAACTAACATTGCAAGATAATTATAATAAATAAAGTTTCCTCAAAAGTATTGCGAGGAACGATGATTCATATTTTTTTTTCTTAATTTAGAAATTTGGAAAGATGGTTGGTAGGATTTTGGATGCGGAGATTAGGTGAACTATGCTCTTGTTTTGCAAGAGTGTGGTAAAAATTGGTTGAAAAAGGTGTTTTGGTTTTCTAAAATATGGCATTCCTATAGAAACTGCTAGTATATTTAGGATGTGTGCATCACGCTTTCAAAAGATGCTCAAGAAAATTGGCATTCATATAGGAAGGTAATAATTAGGCATTCATTGCATTCATATTAAGTGTGTAACACTTTGTATAAGTGCACTAGTGGTCGAAAAATTGGATGAACACCAAATGGTTGTAATTTATACGAGGAACAACATCACTCCATCCTTATCAAATTTCAGGGATGAAATTACCTAAGGTGGGGAGAATGTAACACCTTGTATTTTTCATTAAATATCGATAAATTATAATTTCAGAATTTTTCCTCGATACATATATCATTGTGTTCGTGGTAATTTTCTAATTCGTTTTGGTATATGGCATGTCCAAAATGGAGCACGTATGCATAAGTTATTAATGAATTAAATAATCAAGAGATTGTATGTATATAAATACGTGTAGATTTGAAATTCAAACTTGAATATAGTTTATAATTAGAATAATATAAATCAGGAGAATTATATTAAGAAAGTAATCGACGTTATTGATTAACGTTAAATTCAGAAATCACAATGATGCAGAAATTTTGTCTGGACCCAGGATGTGTCGACCCATATAAGACCTGGGTCAACCCAGGTGTCGACCCACCTCTGAGGTGGGTCGACACAGGGGTCAACCCAATTGGCCCAGATCTGTTTTTCTACGTGATGTGGGTGTCTGATATAAATGGTTCATATTTTATTTGATTGAATCTGAAGGACCAGACTTTCTCGTACAACGATAAATTGAGTAAGGGCCTAGTTTTAAACTCATATTTTGTGAGACGCTGCGTAGGCTCCACCATTATCTTTTCTCCCCAAACCTTTTCAGAAATTAAATTGTTAGTTCTTAGGGTTTCTTATTCAAGGTTTGAAGATAAGAGATATAAATCTACAACATAGGTGTCTAGATTTCTGATCAACATGAGGTATGTTCTTGAATCTGATTTACTTAGGTTTCTCTCTTTCTTTCCCTGTTCTTTTAGTATTTGATTTGAGAATCCATGGTCAGTTTTATAATAGATTCAGTTAGGAAGGCCATGGAATAGCAAATCTAGATCAGATTCAAGGATTGGTAAGCTATCAGGTGAGGGGATTTAAATTATACCTTTTGATAACGGTAAATCTATCATTTGCATTCCCCGTGATATTTAATATGCTAAACAATCGTTAATTATGGAAATTGGTATTAAACCTGTTTGGAATATTTTGAAATTATTACTGTTGTATAAGACATAAACTTTATAAGATCCTTCGTTTGAATTGAGAAACTTCTGTAACACTGTGATCGTGAAACTTGAAATAAAAAGTAAATACGAAAGTAAGGATCAATATGCCTGTTTTGGTTAAAAAGAGAAGATAACAGTAGTTGTAAATAAGGTGCGTGAAGTGTTTTCCTGAAGAAACAGGGATATACCTGACGGTAAGTAAAGAAAGAAAGATTACAACAGTATAAGAATAGGAATGAAGTGGAATATAACCTATTATGAATAATTAAGAAAATAAGAAGGGAAGATAATAGGCAAGTTTGTTCTAGGGACAAGAGGAAATTATAACATAAGTTATAATAAATGGAAATGAACTTATATATAAACCTTAGTTAAGAGAACTAAGTAAATGAGTAAATAACAACAAGAGGTTGTGTTAAGCAAAGTTATGGTTATTAAGAAAGAATGAAAGGAGGCTTGTTATTGGTAGACTTAAATAGGAATTATGAAATCTGATAAAAGAGATAAATAATATGTGGAAGCCCGCTTAGGCAACATAAGACTGAACGAAGTTTGTAAGTAACCAATTGTGTGCTAATGAATCTGGTAACTTGAGATAACAGAAAGAACGAAAATAATCAAGTTAATTAGCAACATGATGAGATACAACAAGCACTTGATTGAAATATTAGTCATAGGATCTAATAACACGACGGTGTGAAGCGCTTGGACAAATCCACATGTATAAAGGTGAAGAACCCAATAGGGTTGATCATCGTGGTGTCTGGAGGCATGAAAGGAGCACGTCTATCTAATTGTTCTGCTTATTTGTTCTGTGGGACTGGAGGGAAGCACACGACTTCTGAGGGACGTGGTAAGGTACTCCGTGGTGGTCCTCTAATTTTGTACATGCGTATGGTCTATACTCAGAGGGGTTGGGCCTGCGCGTTACCATCCGGTTAGTATAGCTTGACTGCAACAGTAGTTTGGCAGTCAGAAGGATGTGATGGATGATGTTGGGTAATTCAACGATTTTGCCTCAGATAGGCAGGTCAGAAACAATACAAGATAGTAATCGTCAGGTACCTGTAATCGGCAGTCAGTGGGATGCGGAAAGACTAGAGCTAAACCAAAATACCATCGATCTTTCACTATCGAGACGTTGGTTGCGGGATACGCCAAACTGGATGTAGATTGGTTGCTAGGGGCACGTTACTTAGCTCTTGATGTAGTCTTCCACTAGTTGAGGGAGGTGTCAAGGTAGGACCATAGCCACCGTGAAAATGCAGACCATAGTTTAGATATATGTACTTTAGGCCTTCTTAGCGGACCTATACAAATATGGAAAAGCTCCCAACAGAGTTCCATGCATTAGATGTAGCCCTATTACGAGACTCGAGGTACAGTAGACAATACATACATGTGAGGGTCTAGGTACATGCACTGGGTGGTGTATTGTAGACACTAGGGAATCACTCCCTTTTTAGACCTGATTCAACCGAAAAGTCAGGACATGGTAGTCCGTACACTTACATGGCATAGCGATGGAAGTTCTGTGCAGTAACATGGCATTGTAATATGGAAGTCTGTACGTCGTTCGGCGTAGGATGGGAGTTGCATACGCTTCTGATGCATGACGGCAGAGACAATGCGAGGAGGGTACTATGGAAGTACCTTGGTATATTGTGGTAGCTACATATATGTATTAGGTTAATCTACTGAGAGGTAGATGGGTACGACGTGAGTATAGAGCCTTGACTGTTTTTAACCCAACAATCTAATAAATAAGAAAATACAATTGAACGATATATGTATGGTTATTTCAGAGTGTGTAATTTATCCAGTCACTGAATTTTTGTGTTCTGACTCTCTCCTCATAACACCCTCGTAGGTTAGGTTTTGGCAGAGATATGATAGCTTAGGATACTGGTTAGGCAGTATTATTATTTTGGTAAGGCTATATTTGATTATATTATATTTTATCCATTGCGCTGTGAGATGTATTATGAGCTCTGAAATATTTATTATATCTGTCTTCGCTACAGGATACCAAACAAGCCAACCCGAGTTTTGGTAGATTGGGATTTTTGAGAATAATTTGGTCCATTGGAATTTAGGTTGTTACAACAATTACAAACATATTTATTTAATAATATATATGTTTGTTTTCATCAGACAGAAATCAGATTGTTATTCAAAAAAAATTTGTAATTTTATGCAATTAATAAGCATTACATGACATGCTCCGACTAGTTTCACCATTACAACAAATAGTGTAAAATATACAGAGATACATAATCTACTTAATATAGACTATTTATTCCATGCTTAATAATGGATAATTCTTTAATAAAATATTTGATCTCAAAGAAATAAATCCAATAATTTTTTTACTAAAATATATTTCGAAAATCATATTTCTTATTCAATGTTAAAGTATCGATCATTATTATTACGATTCTTGTTTCATTTGTTTCTTTACGAAGCAAAAGTGGGTATTCATTCCCTTACTTCAGTGCAATAATGAACTCTTTACAGAAGCACATTTGGTTATGTTTAACATTCAAGGACTTCAAATATTTGAACTCTACGTAAATTGATCAAACATACATTTTAGCGATTGAGCTATTAGACTTATAATATAGTTTGAGTTTTGTCTTATACTTAACAAACATAATTCTTTTGTAATCGATCAAATTGAACATTCGATCTCAAAATATTGTTTATCAGCTTATTTTGAATGCACTAAATTCAATGAAATGCAAGACATTATAAACTACGAATGTTCACCATATAAAGTTTATATGTGATAGTATATGGATTAAATATACAATCTTATATTTCTTTTAGAGTTCGAAACACAAAGAATGAAATACATAGTCTCAACCAAATAAATATGTAAGCGGTCGGATTATAAAATAAGAAGTATTTGTTAAACTAAGCTCTTGTATGAGTATTGAAAACATTAACATGTAATAATCATTTACCGTTAAGTACATTTTATATTTCTATTTATTACTTTTCAATCAAGTTTAATTATATATCTTAATTAATAAGAAATTTATCAAGCATCTTAAACATACAGATTAATCAGTGCTGATTATTGCAACATTATATAGCATATGTTTTTGTGGTATTAGAAATGTTAAAATTTATCGTTTTAGCTTTCTAATAAAGTTTCCAGTAGTCTTTTACAAGTGAAACGTGAAAGTCATTCGACTTCACTAGTGGAGGTTAGGAATCATACACCTTGGGACTTCAACCTTAAGGAAAATTCAACAAATCATCGGTGTCACACCATATTTGCTTTACTATCAAAGGACGCAGAAAGCGTGTTGCTTCAGAAAGCGCTTCGCTCCATGAAGAGAGAATTTGCGAGCTTAGCCCAATGTATACTTTGCTTCAATCACAAAATTGTTTCATTCATTTTCATAAAGGAAGTTGGACTATATCATCTTTATACATTCCATTTAAACTAACTTCAGAATCACCTGGTTACCTCGTCCCTCCCAAACATCTACTTCGCCTCGTATATTGCATCGCCTTATTCTTATTTGAAGATCACTTCATTCTACGAAAATTAAGGAAAAACATGTTGCCTTATCCAAAAGCAAGCAGTTGTACCTATACTTATAGTTAGCTTATATCATCATGAATAACATCGCCTCACTTGGACAACAAAGGAGAATTACTTCTTTTTAGCTTAAAGATAAGCAATCTATTTCTTCTCCAACTTGTGCATCGCCTTTAAGAAATAAATTCGAAGTCGAAGCAAATCCAGAAACAGAACCAAATCGATAGAGAAGGTGAAGCGGTCTGCAAACAAGTAAAGCATTGAAAGACGAAGCAAATAAGGTCATACCACCCCCTGATTGATCCATTAACTGTATCACTTCCTTCCAATAAAAAAGTTGTAGCGCTTCCCCCAACCAACATAACCATGTCACCATCAACAAGTCATATTGCCTCACGCATCATGTATTGAAGCCATTCCAAGCTGTCATCGTTCCATGCGGTAACAGCCTGCAATTTACGTATCAGAAAATCGTAAAATATTTTTATTTTATTCTCTGTGGGTTCGATAATTCTCATCTTTTGATACATTGCTTATGGGGATGTGAGACATGTCCATAATTTTTACCAATTTTGTTTGTGACTATTTTTCCCCTGTCAGTCGTGCACAGGGCATAATATTTGACTCAGGTCGAATCAGAGGGTGAGACCTATGCCATTGGAAAGGAATTGATGATTACCTTTCCGTAGAGTGGTTACATTAAAGATTTGGCTTAGCGGTTTGGGAGAAATCGCTGCTTTAAGGTTTTTCAGTTGGTTGTCAAGGTTTGGTAAGCCAAAGTGGGCTGAATTGGGAAGGCCCATTAGGGGATTGGTGGAAACTATAAACAGGGGGTAAGGGATATGAGAAATGGTTTGAATTTTCCATTCTCTCATTGGGAGGTCTTGAGCTCCTCCTTCCACTAACACCTCTCCACCATTAAAAATCAAAATCCAAAGAGGGAAATCATAGATCTACACCATTGGAGGCTAGATCTTCATCAATTGAGGCAAGAGTTCATTGGATCAAGAGGTTTGGTATGAGGTGCTTGCTGTCCGGATTCAAATTTCTATCATTTTAGCTTGTTTTGGAGAATCAGTGAGTGATTTACATCTCTCACATGGATTCAATGAAGTATATGAATGTTTGATCATGTTTTTCATCAAATTCAGGTGTTTTCTCATAGATCTACACCATTATATGTTCATTTTCATATGAATCACCCTATGATCTAATTTAGCAAGTTTAAACGATTAATTCCATGTTATTTCATACATTTATGAAAGTTAGATCTCTCATTTTGATCATATGTTCATCTTAATGGTTTTGGTGAAATTTACATCATTTTAGTGATAATCGTCAAATTCATGTTGTTAGCGATGTTATGACATGTTTATGGTTGTATTTGGTGAGTTGGATGAGTTGGTTTCATTGAATCTATCGTTGGGGAAGTTTTGGTCGAAATCGGAGTTGAAAGGAAGGTGTGCAGGTTTCTGGTCGGCCTCAAGATGGGTCGGCCAAGTCACCAGTTGGGTCAGCCTAGTCACCAGTTGGGTTGGCTTAGTCACCAGTTGGGTCGGGCAAGTCACCAGTTGGGCCGGCCTAGCCACCAATTGGGTCGTCCTAGTCACCAGATGGGTCGACAAGTCACGAGATGGGTCGGGCAAGTCACCAGATGGGTCGGGCAAGTCACCAGTTAGGTCGGGCAAGTCACCAGTGGGTCGTACAGTTCTGGTCGGACATTTCTGGTGATGATGGAAATCGAACAACGAATGAGGTGACAACTCAATGGTTGTGAGTTGGTGGATAATGGATTGCTCGAGAAGGTTACTTAAGCTATGACAGTCATCAGGTTGGATGACTAGAGATGCGAAGGCCGAGAGATTTGTTATAAGTTCTAGCAAGCTCGAAGCAGGGGTACTTTAGAGACGTTTAAATGACTGGCTGTAGGTCGAGTACCCTGGATCTTGTAGAAAGGCCAAGTTGTCAAGGTTGGACATATGGAGTTTATGCTAGAAATGGGGTTACCATTAGCCCTTGACATACGACAAGGTTGGCCGTCATACGATTAGCGATGGTTTCTGTAACACCCCGTAATTTTAAAATATTAAAATTAACGAACTAAAGAATACTTAAATTTTTTGAAGAAGAATTAAGGGAAATGGGCTACGCCATTGCATTCGTCTCGGAATTCTGCTTGGGATAGAGTTCGGGTTTGCGTAAATCGGATATCGTATGGAGAAGTTATAAGCCTTAGAAGTTTGTATACGCATAGGGAAGAATATATAAAAATAAAATGATTCCAGAACCTTCAAAAAAACGGTTCAAAAATCAAAATCCGACCAAAGCGGGCTGAGCGGGAAAATTCCCTCTCGTGGGTGTCGATCCACACAGGGGGTGTCGACATGGGTGTCGACCCCCCTTAGGGGGTGTCGACAGGGGAGTCGACCCCCTATAGAGGCGTCGACCCCTTCGGGAATATCTGGGCAGAATTCGTTTTATGTACCTGGACTTGATTCTGGGTCTGGTTCAGTGGTTCTAGGCTATAAATATGGTCCCCTATTATCCTATTTTCTTCATTGGAGATCATAGAGGCCATATGCTGTCGGGTTGCAAACTGAAACAGAATCAAATTCTATAACAACGGTTTAGCTAATCAAATTCAGAATTTAGATATATTCTCTCTCAATTGTCTAAACCTAACGCTGTGAGTTTCTAGTCACTTTTAGGTTTAAATAAATAACAGTAAATTGTAAAAGAATATGAATTGGATATGTTGTAAAGTATGAATCTATGCTAGTATTAAATCTTATACTATGTAGATCTTGATAGATCTATTTCTCTAGATCTGATATAATTGTGGTTATTCTATGATGTTGCCTATGTAGATCATGATAGATCTAATTCTTTAGATCTGATGCATTCGTGGCTATACTATGATGTTGCCTTTATGGATCTTGATTTGTAACTACGTTGTAGTAAACGTAAATCTATTAATCTTTACAGTTGCAACATTGGTTATATTTAATTTTGTATGTAAATCACCTTTCATGTTGCGATGCACTTAGATATGTTGTAAGTTGGACATATTTAAATCTAAACATGCTATTATCATGTTTTATGCTAGATCCACTTTATGATCATGTTTTATGCTAGATCCATTTTATGATCATATCTTATGCTATGATAGACCTATCTCTTGAGATCCATTTCAATTGTGATTGTTCTAGTATGTTATTTTTGTTTCATTTGGATAGATTAAATCATTTATGTGAACCATGAACATATGCCACCTTGAATTGATTAGGATTGGGTCCACACCTTTATCTTAATTGTAACCTCTATGATGTGGATTTGGGTAGATCTATTTATAAACCTGTAGATCTAAACCTTTATTTATGATTAGATCTAATTTAATCTATTAGATATAAAGCATGTGGACATTTTATGTAGATCTAAAGCAATATTTATGTTAGATCCCATTATGATGATGATTACATGTTCATGAAAATATGTATGTTCACCTTGATATGATGTTAATTACATGTCCATTCACTTTTTTTTATCATTCTAGTATATTTGTGCCAATATATGTTGAAATTATCACCTCTATCATATTCCCTTTCCATTGTTATGGCTAGACTAATTATTAGCCTAGATGTCGCCAAAATACGTGCGAATATGTTAGTGAAGGAAACGAGGGAAAAGAGATTTATAATTGGCATGTAATATTTAAATGAATTGATATGTAATTCAAATTATCAGTTAAATAGGTATTGACAGCCATAAAAGGAAAGGATTAATTAATAAATTAATTTACCAAAAATGGAATGTTTAGTAATTACAATTAGGAATTGTACTTATGACACAAGGTTAGGTTACATTAGTGGTGGAAGACTGCCCGGACCCGACCGGCATATCCAGCAGCCACTAGTGTTGAACCTAATGTGGGAGGTCTAAGTATGTAAATATGAATCGGGCTTAAACACGAGGTTAGGCCCAACTGTGGAATAAGACTGTCTGGACCCGACCGGCATATCCAGCATCCACATGTTGTAGGCCTAGTGTGGGATATCTAGCCCATTATAACCATAAATGGACATGGTAATGAATTGGACTACTTTACCTAAGTTAATCCATAGGGATTGTATGAACTTAAATTTTAGTTAGAGGTTAAGTAAACTTGGTTGAGTAAAAGGGGAGGGTTAAGTAAATCTTGGGTAGGTGGGTAATATTAGTATATATAGGCCCGCAAACTTAACCATTAAATAAACATGCTTGAATCAATGGGAGGGTTAAGTAAATCTTGGGTAGGTGGGTAATATTAGTATATATAGGCCCACAAACTTAACCTGATAAGGTTATGTAATTAAAGACACCATTTAGGTAAACATAACCAGTTGAAAACCTAGTAGTGGGGATGTAAAACAAAGGGGAGAGCTTGCATCATCTTGTGTGGGACCCATTTCAGTCAGTAACCCTTAAACAGGTATCAAACGGGTACTCCGAACTAGGTCGGAGTGGGGCACGCTTACTGAGCTGATTGTAAGAGATCCAAACGTGGAGGCGGTGTTGACGGCGCATTCCAACGGGGTCATGTGCATGCATGACTCCGCCTGCTGGGGAAGATAAGATGCTGTGACATTAGTAGATATGGTTGTGCACATCCAGAAAATAAAGGGTTGCCACTTTAGGGAGTGATACACCCTACTGTAACATAGGGAATCTACGGAATAGGGAGCCGATCGATTGGGGGTAGTAAATAGGGTACTTCTAGTCTTGTCTGTTTCTGCGGGGTACCTGTGTTTTTGTCTGGGCTAACACCCGTTATTTCTGATTAGGTACCAGTTCTGTTCGGGTTAAAACCCGTTACTAGAGTACACCTAAAACTACCATTATGTTTCTGTTGGGATCATCCTGTTTTTGTTAAGCAAATGGGGAGTATGTAATCCTATTACATATCTGTTATATTAGTATTGGTGCAGAGCAAGGAAAGTATTAAGAAGCGATATCTATTCTATCCTGTTGTCCTGTTTACCTTGTCAAACCTGACATTTTTGTAGTGATCTCTCTTATCCACATTGTATGCCTATCATGTTACTTTTATTTATTTACTGGCTAAAAGTAACTAGACTCACCAGACTTTATGTCTGGCCCTTTTTGTTTCCCCTTCTTTCTTTCGTTTCCCTGCCTCCCCAGGTTCTCAGGGAGGAAACGCACAGGCTTGATCGTGATTCTGCTCATTTTGCTGGAGTTGTTGATATGTATGGATCAAGCTCCTAGCCTTTTTGCTATGGCCATATTTTGTTCTTAGGTAATTTTCTTTCTTTTATGTACTCTAATATTTTTGAAGTACAAGACAGTGGTTTTTATGTTGTAATGGGTTTTCATATTTCAGATAAATGATGCTTTGGACCATGGTATTTTGATGATTAATAAAGTTGTTTATTTCCACTACAAAAAATTTTATGTCTGTCTTGTAATATTCTGTGTCTGTTTACGTAAACGCTTCACGAAACTTAATGCATTCCCTTTGTGAGTGACATTAACGGATGTTGGGTGTCACACTTTGTATCAGAGCTGAAGGTTACCATATTAGATAAAAGTTTATGGAAATTATTTTTCAAAAAGGTTTTAAAAGAAAGTATTTTCAAAAAGAAAAGTCTGTTTGAAAATATTCCACAAAAAGCCATATGTAATATCCTTCGGTCCTTTATCTAAATTTCTTCCTTTTCCCTTTTTCAGCATGTCTGGGGAACAAAACATTCCTAATATCACAGAAGGCATCACAATACCCAGATGGTTCCGTAGGTATTTGGAGGCCACGGCCGCTGTCGAAGGCCAAAGAGATGTTCCTCCTCCAGCTGCGCCAATCATTCCTCCTCCTCCTCCTCCAAGAGCAGATAACTTCGCCAAGATCTACAATGACTTCCGTACAATGGGAGGGAAGACATTCCATGGCAATGAGACATTCGTTGAAGCTCTAAATTGGCTCATGGAGACCGAGGACTTGTTCGTAATCTTTGAAGTTGGGGATAGGAGTAAGATTCAGTTAGTTGCTTGGTTATTAAAGGACGAAGCCTCATTTTGGTGGAAAGTCACCCAAGTTGGATGTCCAGTGGAAACTTGGGAAGATTTTAGGCAAAGATTTGAAATGAAATTTCTTTCCCAAGCCAACAAAAGCATGCAGATGGAGAGGTTCTTAGCACTCAGACAAGGAAACTTGACAGTGAAAGAATATGTGAACAAATTAAACCAGCTAGCAAGGTTCGGGTTAGAATTGGTGGATAGGCCGCACAAAAAGGCTTTGCAGTTTGTTAAAGGGTTGAATGCACCCCTTCATGGGTTAGCCATGTACCATATCCCAATGGGAGCCACTTTTGAAAAACTTGTTGATATGGCCCTAATGCATGAGGAAGACAAGGGAGAAAAGAAGGAAGTAAAGGCTAAGGAAGCAACGCAAAATGAGAAGGTGTGGCCCAAGAAGGGACAACAACAGAAGAAAGGCGAAAAGAATGACAAGGTTAAAGATAAGAGGAAGTGCCTTAGTTGTGGGCGAGAGGGTCACTTAGCCAATGACTGCAGGAAAAGGAATTGTGGAGAGGACAGGATTTCCCGAAGAAACAGGGACAAGGTCAAAGGCCAGGAATTTCTGGAGGGCAGGTGCATGCTCTCATGATCAGTGCTCCTAAAAGAGGTAGAAAAATTTTCGTAGAAAGTTTAGTTTCTCTTTCAAATCATCCAGTTAGAACACATTTTAATTCTGGTGCTTCACACTCATTTATATCTAGTTCTGTTGTTGAATCTTTGCACTTAGTTACTAGTATGGTAGTGGATCCCATAGTTATCTCAAACCCCATTGGTGATTCGGCTCATTTATCTATGATTTGTAGGGGTTTTAGAATATTTGTGTTAGGCATCAAATTTGAATGTGATGCATATGTGCTCGGGTTTATGGGCTATGGGTTGATTCTAGGGATGGGTTGGCTTACCACATATGGTACCATTCTGGGTGGTGAGAGGAGGGTCGTTAAGCACCCTCGAAATTTCTTGTGACTCACAAGGGTCTGTCATACTTAGTTTCCTAGAGTCTCTTGAGGTGTCTATCAATGATCTGCGATCAGCACCAGTAGTCCGTGAGTATCTTGATGTCTTAGATGAGGTTCAGGGTTTACCCTCGAGGCACGAGATTGATTTCCGTATATACCTGGTGGACAATGCAAAGCCAGTTGCATTACCTGTGCGCCACATGGCTCCTAAAAGAAAAGAGGGAACTTGATAAGCAAGTGGAGGGGCTACTTGAGAAGAAGTTTGATAGGTGGATCATATCAGGATGGGAAACCTATTAAAGTCGGTCCTTGAGGAAGCCCATCATTCCAAGATGACTATTCATCCAAGTGGCGATAAAATGTATAGAGTTCGAGGTAGTGGGGCCAAACTTGCGAAAGGAAGTGAAACAAAGAAAGAAGCAATGAGTTCCGACTTGCATACTTGGATCGAAGGTTAAGAAGCTACGCAAATGAGAAGTCAAATTGGTGAAGGTCCAATGGGGAGACAACCAAGAAGATGCAACTTGGGAGACCGAAGACAAGATTTTTATGCTTTGTACCCTTTCCTTTTCAAGGGAATATTTTTACCTTCTCTTCCAAAAGCTTTTATTCACATTTGCTTCTATCATCTAAGTATATCCTATCGATCGAATCTTCGACCTTTAGGTAGGAAATCCCATGATTGTAAACATGTGTTTGAGACATGTTATGTTTGATGGATGCAAGTGTTTTCTAGTGGTTGCCTGTGGATGCATATACACACACATTAGGCACTATATCGGCTCAATCACTCTCTCATGCTGCATATGGATGCGTGTGCATTTTCTTTTCTTTTATGGGTGAAAATGGATGAGTTAGCATATGGATGTTGCACTTGGACGAATGGATGTGCACGCATAGAACTTACATGTTATAATAGGATTATTTGCATACCTATTGGATTCATGGCACTAATCATACATCGCATTAAGGTGGTCAACTGAATCAGTAGACCGCCTGATTTTCGCATTAGTATTAGGACATATACACACACCTCTACATATACTCATATAAGCATTAGAAATCTTTTAAGGACAATGGATGCTTGTGGATAATGGATGAGGAGATGGATGATGGATGGTCGGATACATTCTTCTTAACTTGAAGATTCCGAGGACAAAATCCTTTAAGCAGGGGAGAATGTAACACCCCATAATTTTAAAATATTAAAATTAATGAACTAAAGAATACATAATTTTTAGAAGAAGAATTAAGGGAAACAGGCTGCGCCATTGCGTTCGTCACGGAATTCTGCTTGGGATAGAGTCCAGGTTTGCATAAATCGGATAACGTATGGAGAAGTTATAAGCCTTAGAAGTTTGTATACGCATAAGGAAGAAGATATA
This sequence comes from Allium sativum, assembly GCA_030737875.1. Classification (NCBI taxonomy): domain Eukaryota; kingdom Viridiplantae; phylum Streptophyta; class Magnoliopsida; order Asparagales; family Amaryllidaceae; genus Allium; species Allium sativum. Next base: position 669,943,500 of record CM060924.1, read on the forward strand.
TAAATAAAATAATTCCAGAACCTTCAAAAATCAAAATCTGACCAAAGAGGGCTGAGCTGGAAAATTCCCACTCGAGGGTGTCGACCACCCCGGGGGGTGTCGACCCCCCTTATGGGGTGTCGACAGGGGAGTCGACCTCCCTTTAGAGGTGTCGAACCCTTCGGGTAGATCTGGGCAGAATTCGTTTTATGTACCTGGACTTGATTCTGGGTCTGGTTAAGTGGTTCTAGGCTATAAATTTGGTACCCTATTCTCCTATTTTCTTCATTGGAGATCATGGAGGCCATATGCTGTTGGGTTGCAAATTGAAACAAAATCAAATTCTACAACAACGGTTTAGCTAATCAAATTCAGAATTCAGATATATTCTCTCTCAATTGTCTAAACCTAACGCTGTGAGTTTCTAGTCACTTTTAGGTTTAAATAAATAACAGTAAATTGTGAAAGACTATGAATTGGATATGTTGTAAAGTATGAATCTATGCCAGTATTAAATCATGTAGATCTTGATAGATCTACTTCTCTAGGTCTGATATAATTGTGGTTATTCTATGATGTTGCCTACGTAGATCATGGTAGATCTAATTCTCTAGATCTAATGCAATTGTGGCTATACTATGATGTTGCCTTTATGGATCTTGATTTGTAACTTCGTTGTGGTAAATGGAAATCTATTAATCTTGACAGTTGCAACATTGGTTAGATCTAATTTTGTATGTAAATCACCTTTCATGTTGTGATCAACTTAGATATGTTGTAAGTTGGACATATTTAGATCTAAACATGCTATTATCATGTTTTATGCTAGATCCACTTTATGATCATGTTTTATGCTAGATCCATTTTATGATCATATCTTATGCTATTATAGATCTATCTCTCGAGATCCAATTGAATTGTGATTGTTCTAGTATGTTATTTTTGTTTTATTTGGATTGATCAAATCATTTATGTGAACCATGGACATATGCCACCTTGAATTGATTAGGATTGGGTCCACACCTTTATCTTAATTGTAACCTCTATGATGTGGATTTGGGTAGATCTATTTATAAACCTATAGATCTAAACCTTTATTTATGATTAGATCTAATTTAATCTATTAGATATAAAGCATGTGGACATTTTATGTAGTACTAAATAAATTATGTTAGATCCCGTTATGATGATGATTACATGTTCATGAAAATATGTATGTTCACCTTGATATGATGTTAATTACATGTCCATTCACTTTGTTATCATGCTAGTATGTTTATGCCAATATATGTTCAAATTATCACCTCTATCATATTCCCTTTTCATTGTTATGGCTAGACTACTTATTATCCAAGATGCCGCCAAAATACGTGCGAATGTGTTAGTGAAGGAAACGGGGGAAAAAGGATTTATAATTGGCTGGTAATATTTAAATGAATTGATATGTAATTCAAATTATCAGTTAAATAGGTATTGACACCTATAAAAGGAAAGGATTAATTAATAAATTAATTTACCAAAAATGGAATGTTTAGTAATTACAATTCGGAATTGTTATTTTACTTATGACACAAGGTTGGGTTACATTAGTGGTGGAAGTCTGCCCGGACCCGACTAGCATATCCAGTAGCCACTAATGTTGAACCTAATGTGGGAGGTCTAAGTACATAAATATGTATCGGGTTAAAACACGAGGTTTGGCCCAACTGTGGAATAAGACAGTCTGGACCCGACCGGCATATCAAGCATCCACATGTTGTAGGCCTAATGTGGGAGGTCTAGCCCATTATAACCATAAATGGACATGGTAATAAATTGGACTACTTAACCTAAGTTAATCCATAGGGATTGTTTGAACTTAAATTTTAGTTGGAGGTCAAGTAAAATTGGCTGAATAAAAGGGGAGGGTTAAGTAAATCTTAGGTAGGTGGGTAATATTAGTATATATGGCCCCAAAAACTTAAACGTTAAATAAACATACTTGAATCAGTGGGAGGGTTAAGTAAATCTTGGGTTAGTGGGTAATATTAGTATATATAGGCCCACAAACTTAACCTGATAAGGTTATGTAATTAAAGACACCATTTAGGTAAAAATAACCAGTTGAAAACCTAGTAGTGGGGATGCAAGACAAAGGGGAGAGCTTGCATCATCTTGTGTGGGACCCATTTCAGTCAGTAACCCTTAAATAGGTATCAATCGGGTACTCTGAACTAGGTTGGAGTGGGGCACACTTACTGAGCTGATTGTAAAAGATCCAAATACGGAGGCAGTGTTAACGGCGTGTTCCAACAGGGTCATGTGCGTGCATGACTCCGCTTGCTGGGGAAGATAAGACGGTGTGACATCAGTAGATATGGATGTGCACATCCGGAAAATAAAGGGTTGCCACTTTAGGGAGTGATACACCCTACTGTGGGGCCGACACAGGGTATCTATGGAATAGGGAGTCGATCGATAGGGAGTAGTAAATAGGGTACATCTAGTCCGTCTGTTTCTGTGGGGGTACCTGTGTTTCTATCTAGACTAACACCCGTTATTTCTATTTAGGTACCAGTTCTGTTTGGGTTAAAACCCGTTACTAGAGTACACCTAAAACTACCATTATGTTTCTGTTGGGATCATCCTGTTTTTGTTAAGCAATTGGGGAGTATGTAATCCTATTACATATCTGTTATACTAGTATTAGTGCAGAGCAAGGAAAGTATTAAGAAGCGTTATCTATTCTATCATGTTGTCCTATTTACCTTGTCATACCTACCATTTATGTAGTGATCTCTCTTATCCACTTTTATGCCTATCATGTTACTTTTATTTATTTACTGGCTAAAAGTAACTATACTCGCCAGACTTTATGTCTGACCCTTTTTGTTTCCCCTTCTTTCTTCCGTTCCCCCCGCCCCCTAGGTTCTCAGGGAGGAACCACACAGGCTTGATCGTGATTGTGCTTATTTTGCTAGAGCTGCTGATATGTATGGATCAAGCTCCTATACTTGTTGCTATGGCCATATTTTGTTCTTGGGGAATTTTCTTTCTTTTATGTACTTTGATATTTCTGAAGTACAAGACAGTGGTTTTTATGTTGTAGTGGGTTTTAATATTTCAGACAAATGATGCTTTGGACCATGGTATTTTGATGATTAATAAAGTTGTTTATTTCTGCTGCAAAATTTTGTATATCTGTCTTGTAATATTTTGTGTTTGTTTACCTAAACGCTTCATGAAACCTAATGCATTCCCTTTGTGAGTGACATTAACGGACGTGGGGTGTCATAGTTTCGAAACAGGATTGGCGGTGATATCCAGAGTCTGTCATGATTGATTAGTTGCTTTGCTTGAACCATCTCATGTAGATTGTCCAACATCGAAGGAAATGTTCCTTTGATGCTTGTCTGATATTGGTTTAGGCCCCTCGGGATTGTGCTTGAGGGGTGTTGAGTTCGATTAGGACGGTTTACATGAGATTTATATTTTGGATGTCATGAGTTCTTTGCCATGATTGAATGAGTGTTCTTGTTTTCATGGATGTATACTTGAATTGTTTAAAGTAAAGGCTATCACTGTCCGATGTGGGGAAGATAAGGTTGGGTTCTTCTCTGGTGTTGTGGGTAGATCAGTATGTTTATCTATCCCTTCTCATATACTTTATTGATGATGTCTGTTAGCTGTTTTATCGCTCACTAAAACTGTTGTCTGACTCAAGGTTTTATGTTTCCCTCTTATTACCTTGGTCCGTTCATCCGGTTGTGGATGGGCAGACTAGGTGGCAGGTGACAGGTGATTGCGTAGTGAGGACAATGTAGCTGTTCGGAGACGAGCAGAGGCTGGCGTACTATATTTCTACTATATAGTATTTGGATTTCTGCTGTTTGTTATTCTCTGAGTGATGTTGTGAGGAAATATGTATAAACACTATTTCCAAGTGTATGGATATTACTTTCTAGTTGTTATGAAATTCTAGTGTTTTCTTCTTCACTATTACTACTTGTTGTATATGTTCTATTATATTTTATCCTTGCGCTGTGAGTTACGACAGGTTCCAAGGTTGTTTACCTACTCTAATGATCTTCCATAGCTGCTTGACATGTCTTTCAGCGCATTATGACTCGTGTTTAGTGCAAGGGTTGTGGGCGGTCATCACATTTGGTATCGGAGCTCTGGTTAACGATTTTAGCCAAAGTTCAAGGACATAATCACATGTGAGAGACATACTTGTAGATTTCAGTTGGAAGTTTACTATATATATTAGCATCTATAGCAGTAATGATTGTTTCCCTTTAGCAGTTTTTCTTGGAAGTGGCTAATTATTCTAAATTGCAGATTTAGAACGAGTAAATGGGAAACAAGACACGCTGCTAGGGGTGCTAATTCTTGAGGGGGAAACGGAGGTGAACCAAATTACACGGCCATGTTTGAAACCATGATGGAGGCCTTCATGCGAAGGGTCCCCGCTCCAGTGGCAGCTACGGTAGACGTAGGAGTTCAGTTGTCTAGAGTTATGGACTTTGCGAAGCTATGCAAAGATTATACATCTCTAGGATGAAAACCATTCAAAGTTCTGAGCAAGCTGAAGAGGTTTAGAGGTGGATGGATTCTTGTGTTCGTATCTTTGGAGACTTAAGTTTGGATGGTGCAACCAAGAGAAAGCTTGCATCAAGGCAACTGCAAGGCAGGGCCACGGAATGGTGGAATTCAGTATGCTTAAGACTCCAAAGGAAGAAATTTCATCGGAGAAATTCCAACCTAAGTTCGAAGCAAAGTTTATCTCCACTGCTCAGAAGTTAGCTTTGTTCAAGAAGTTCGTAAAGCTGAAACAAAATGGTCGTTTTGTGCTTGACTACATTTCTGATTTGGAGGCTTGTCTAGATATGCTCGTTCCTACATTAATACACCCTATCAGAAGAACGAGAAGTTTGTAATTGGTATGGATACCTATGTTGAAAGGTCGTTGGTGGATCAACTTGACGATTCATTCGAGAAAATTGTGGAAAAAGCTGTTTGCCATGAAAGCTTGTTTCCTAAGGAAGCTAATGTTGTTGCTGGAACCAAAGAAGTTCAGAAACCACAGCAAGGTGGTAATGATAAGAAAAGGAAGTAGCAACAGCAGAAAGGAAAGGATGGCCAAAAGAAGCCTAAGAGTGAGGTTGTTTGTTTTAACTGCCAACATAAGGGTCATTACTTGAACGTGTGCAAGAATCCTAAAGCTGAAGAAGTGCTTCAAGTGTGGGAAGCCTAAGCATGAAAAGAAAGATTGTCCAGAATCAGCTAAAGGCAAGCAGGTTATGAAGGAATATGCTTTGGAAGCCATTCCATCTTCTTCAAGAGCTCCTACTGCAGAGGAGAAGGGAAAGGGTGTCGTGGTGCAAGGTACTCTTTCTGTTAATGGTGTTTCAGTTCGAGTTTTGTTTGATATTATAGCATCGCATTCATTCATTTGCAATGAGCTTGTTTGTCGCTTGGGTTTGGAATCCGAGATTTGTGATAGACCATTGATCGTGACTAATCCAGTTGGGGGTTCGTCCAGTTTATGCATGAAATGACGTGGTATAGTGTTGTCGAGTCATGGTTGCTCTTTTGTGTATGATTGCTTTGTTCTTAACTTCGCCGGATTTGGGATCAACTTGGGCATGTATGGATCAAGAGGTATGCGGCAAGGGTGAATTGCGAGAAGCTAGAGGTGAGGGTCGGGGATGTGGAAGGGCAAACGGTGTTGATTAGATGTAAGCGCGAAGACAGGGTCTTAGTGAGTTATCTATATTCGCTTGGGATTCCACAAGAAGACTTGTCATCAGTGTTGATCGCTAATGAGTATGTAGATGTCTTTGAGGTCAAAGGGTTGCCGCCGCATCGTGAGATCGAGTTTAGGATCGATTTGGTCGAGGATGCTAGACCAATCGTTATGCCTCTTAGGAGGGTGGCGCCTAAGGAACAACGAGAGTTGGAGGTGCAAGTTAGAGACCTTTTGGGAAAAGGAATCATTCAGAGGAGTGTTTTCGAATGAGGTGCACCAATGGTGTTTTCTACCAAGGCAGATGGCTCGTTAAGATTTTGTGTGGATTATCGTGAGCTGAATAAGGTGACTGAGAAGAACATGTATCTGTTGCCAAGGATTGATGACTTGTTCGATCAGCTTCACGAATCCAAAGTATTTTCTTAGATGGATTTGGCAACAGGATTTCACCAGTTGAGGGTGGCTAAGGATAGTGTGCAAAAGACTGCTTTTAGGACACCATCTGGTTTCTTCGAGTGGTTGGTAATGTCATTCAGGTTGACAAACGCGCCAGCATATTTTGTGGACCTTATGAATAGGGTATTCAGAGATCAATTGAACAAGTTCATGCTTGTGTTCGTGGATGATATTCTGGTTTATTCTCGGAATGAGGAAGAACATAAGATGCACTTGAGAGTTGTGTTGGAGAACTTGCAAAAGCATCAGCTGAAGGATAAATTTTCCAAGTGTCACTTCTGGAAGAGTGAAGTGAGGTTCTTAGGCCATGTTGTTTCTGGAAATGAGATAGCGGTTGACCACGCTAAAATAGCAGCAATCCAGAACTAGGATAGACCTAAGAATGCGATGGATGTAAGAAATTTTCTTGGGTTGGCTGGTTATTACCGACAGTTTATCAAGGATTTCTCCAAGGTAGTTGCACCGTTAACGTAATTAACGAAGAAGAACCAAGTGTTCACATGGGATGCAAAGTGTGAGCAAGCGTTTGGGATCCTGAAAGAGAAATTGATGAGTGCACCTGTGTTGACCATTCCGAGTGGGAATGAAGAGATGGTGGTATACACCAATGCATGTGGTGCTGGAATGAGAGAAGTGCTAATGCAAAAGGATAAGGTTGTGGCCTACGCGAGTTGACAGCTGAAGCCACATGAGAAGAATTACCCAACTCATGATTTGGAGTTGGTGGCGATTGTGTTTGCTCTGAAGATGTGGAAACGTTACCTATTGGGAGTTCGATTCGAGTTGTTCACGGATCACAAGTCGTTGAAGTATCTTTACCCCCAGAAAGATTTGAATCTTTAGCACCAACGATGGTTGGAGTTTCTGGCGTCATATGACTTTGGCATAGCCTATACTCCTGACAATGGCAACGCAGTTGCAGATGTGTTAAGTTGAAGACATGCGAGTGTAGGAGCGATGTTTTCGGAATGGAAGAGCCTTGAGTATTTGGCAAGGTTCGATTTTAGGCCAAGGTGTGAGCTGGAACCTGAAATGTTGGCAAGCTTATCAATATGACTTACACTTATCGAAAGGGTTGGCGAAGCCAAAAGTGGGACGTGAAGCTTGTCGACTTTATCTAGAAGCTGAAACTAGAAGATAAAGAGTTTGAAGTCGACCAAGAAGGTTGGCTTTGAAAATAAGGACGACTGGTTTTTCCTGACGTCGACGAATTGAGAGATGAGGTTCTGAGAGAGTGTCATCACTCAAAGTTGATGATTCATCCCGGTGGTAATAAGATGAATCAGGACATGAAGCGAGTTTACTACTGGGAGTGGATGAAACGAGACATTAGAAAGTTCATTTCCAAGTGTATGAACTGTCAGTTGGTGAAAGCTGAACAAAAGAAGCCGAGTGGTTAGCTTCAGCCATTAGAAGTTCCTACATGAAAGTGGGGGCAGATATTGATGGATTTTATTGATGGACTACCTAGAACCAGGGCAGGAAACAAAGGGATATGGGTCATCGTGGATCGGTTGACCAAAAGTGCCAGATCCATTCCTGTCAAGTAACCTAGGATGGCATCAAAATTGGCTAAACTTTATGTGAAATGGATAGTTTGATTCCATGGTGTCCCAAAGATTATAGTGAGTGACCGAAATCCATTATTTACGAGTGGATTTTGGAAGAGTTTGCAAGAAGCTTTGGGAACCAAGTTCTATTTAAGTACGGCTTACCATCCCCAAACTGATGGTCAGACTGAGAGAGTCAACCGAGTTTTGGAAGATCTCCCGAGGGCTTGTATCTTAGACTTCGGAGGATCATGGGAAGACCATATACATCTAGTTGAGTTTGCATATAATAATAGCTACCAGTCTAGCATTAGGATGGCACCATACGAGGCGTTGTATGGGAGGCCGTGCAATTCTCTAGCTTGTTGGTTAAAAACTGGAGATAAGTTGGTACTTGGGCTAGAGATGATTAGAGAGACCTCTGATTGTATCGGGATCGTTCGGCAACGAATGAAAGCGACCCAAGATCGTCAAAAGATTTATGCTGATAAGCATTGAAAAGATTTGGAATTCGACGTAGGCGATATGATTTTCATTAAGATTTCTCCGTTGAAGCATGTGGTTCGATTCGGAAATAAAGGAAAGTTGGCTCCAAGGTTTGTAGGATCATTCCTGATAGTCGAGCGAATTGGGAAGCTTGCATACAGATTGGAGTAACTCGAGAAGATGTCAAGTGTGCATAATGTGTTCCATGTGTCGTTTCTATGGAAGTTTATGCATGATTCGAATGTGGTGGTACCTCCAGAGTAGTACGAAGACCTAGAAGTAGAGACCGCAGTTATGAGACCTCGTAAGATACTTCGTGTTGTGGGGAATGACACAAAACAGCTTAAGAGGAAGATGGTTAAGCTAGTCAAGGTACAATGGAGTGAAGATGGAGACGATTATACATGGAAGACAGTACGAGGGTGACTCATCCAAAACTCTTCATCCGTCGGACCCTATGATATTGTATCATCGTTATATTGTTGTATCTTGTTATTGTTTGATAGAATTCTGCATGCTAGGATAAGGCTATGGATGCATGGCTTGATGGTTGTTAGTTCGGGTGATAGGATTGGCTTCTCATGGATGATATGCATGCGGAATTGTTGTGGTTGCTTGTGTTTGCTTGGAATTTCAGGGGCGAAATTCTTAAAGGGGAGGGGAGGAGAGAATGTAACAGCCCGCATTTTACATATCGGAAGATCGTAAAATAATTTTATTTTATTCCCTAATGGTTGGATCATTCTCATCTTTTGATATGTTGCTTATGGGGATGTGAGACATGTCCATAATTTTTACCAATTTTGTTTGTCACCATTTCCCCCCTGTCATTCTTGTATAGGGCATAACTTTTTACATAGGTTGAATCAAAGGGTGAGACTTGTGCCATTGGAAAGGAATTGATGATTGCCTTTCCCTAGAGTGGTTACATTAAAGATTTGGCTCAGCGGTTTGAGAGAAATCGTTGTTTCAAGGTTTTTCAGTTGGTTGTCCAGGTTTGGTAAGCCAAAGTGGGCTGAATTGGGAAGGCCCATTAGAGGATTGGTGGAAACTGTAAATAGAGGGTAAGGGATATGAGAAAGGGTTTTAATTTTCCATTCTCTCATTGGGAGGTCTTGAGCTCCTCCTTCCTCTAACACCTCTCCACCATTAAAAATATAAATCCAAAGAGGGAAATCATAGATCTACAACATTGGAGGCTGGATCTTCATCAATTGAGGCAAGAGTACATCGGATCAAGAGGTTTGGTGAGAGGTTCTTGCTGTCCGGATTCAAATTTCTATCATTTTAGCTTGTTTTGGAGAATCGGTGAGTGATTTACATCTCTTACATGGATTCAATGAAGTATATGAATGTTAGATCATGTTTTTCAATAAATTCAAGTGTTTTCTCATAGATCTACACCATTATACGTCCATTTTCATATGAATCACCCTATGATCTAATTTAGCAAGTTTAAACCATTAATTACATGTTATTTCGTACATCCATGTAAGTTAGATCTCTCATTTTGATCATATGTTCATCTTAATGGTTTTGGTGAAATTTACATCATTTTAGTGATAATCATCATATTCATGTTGTTAACGATGTTATGACATGTTTATGGTTGTATTTGGTGAGTTGATTTCGTCGAATGTATCGTTTGGCGAAGTTTTGGTTGAAATCGGAGTTGAAAAGGAGGTGTGCAGGTTTCTGGTCGGCCTCAAGATGGGTCGGGCAAGCCACCAGTTGGGTCGGCCTAGTCACCAATGGGTCGGCCTAGTCACCAGTTGGGTTGAACTATTCACCAGTTGGGTCGGCCTAGTCACCAATTGGGTCGGCCTAGTTACCAGTTGGGTCGGCCTAGTCACCATTTGGGTCGGCCTAGTCACCAGTTGGGTCGGGTTAGTCACCATATGGGTCTTGCAAGTCACCGGATGGTTCGGGCAAGTCACCAGTTGGGTAGGGAAAGTCACCAGTTGGGTCGGGCAAGTCACCAGTGGGTCATACAGCTCTGGCCGGGCATTTCTAGTGATGATGTGACTTTGAAGTGAATTCAATTGAGAAGGTTCGAAGTGTTAAAAAGTTTTCATTGGTCAGTGTAGAACAACGAATGAGGTGAAAACTCAGTGGTTGTGAGTTGGTTGATAATGGATTGCTCGAGAAGGTTGCTTGAACTATGAAGAGTCATCGGGTCGGATGACTAGAGATGCGAAGGCCGAGATATTATTGTTGTTATAAGTTCTAGTAGGCTCGAAGCAGGGGTACATTAGAGACGTCTAAATAACCGGTTGTAGGTCGAGTATCCTGGGTCTTCTAGAAAGGCCTAGTTGTCAAGGTTGGACATATGGAGTTTATGCTAGAACTAGTGTTACCATTAGCCCTTGACATATGGCAAGTTGGCCATCATACGATTAACGATGGTTTCGAAGCAGGATTGGCGATGATAGCTAGAGTCTGTCATGATTGATTAGTTTCTTTGTTTGAACCGTCTCATGTAGATTGTCCAACTTCGAAGGAAATGTTCCTTGGGTGCATGTCTGATATTGGTTTAAACCTCTAGGGCTTGTGCTTGAGGGGTGTTGAGTTCGATTAGGATGGCTTACATGAGATCTATAATTTGGATGCCATGAGTTCTTTGCCATGATTGAATGAGTGTTCTAGTTTTCATGGATGTATAGTTGAATTGTTTAAAGTAAAGGCTATAACTGTCCGATGTGGGGAAGATAAGTTTGAGTTCTTCTCTGGTGTTTTAGGTAGATTAGTATGTTTATCTATCCCTTCTCATATACATTATTGATGATGTCTATTAGCTGTTTTATCGCTCACTAAGACTGTTGTTTGACTCAAAGTTTTATGTTTCCCTCTTATTACCTTGAGCTGTTCATCCGGTTATGGATGGGCAGACTAGGTGGCAGGTGATAGATGATTGCTTAGTACGGACGATGTAGCTATTTGGAGGCGAGCAGGAGGCTGGCGTACTATATTTCTACTATATATTATTTCGATTTCCGCTATTTGTTATTCTTTGAGTGATGTAGTGAGTCAATATGTATAAACACTATTTCCAAGTGTACGGATATTACTTTCTAGTTGTCATGAAAGTCTAGTGTTTTCTGCTTCACTATTACTGCATAGTGTATGTGTTCTATTATATTTTATCCTTGCGTTGTAAGTTACGACAGGTTACGAGGTTGTTTACCTACTCTGATGATCGTCCATAGCTTCCTAGCATGTCCTTAAACGCATTATGACTCGTGTTTAGTGCGGGAGTTGTGGGCGATCGTCACACTTGCCAATATACAAGTAGTAACACCCTATCACCTTTACGCAACACAAATTGGCCAAAGGCTCCATTTAAACTTTAGTTTGACTCCATCAACTTCATTTTGACTCCATTTCATGTGCTATTCACACTATTGTTACATATCATCAGGTTTACATAAAACATCAACTAGCATTTCCAACGTTTATGACCATGACCGTATTAAAAAATAATCGAATGTCATGCAATGTTAAAGCCAATATATTACGGAATCCAGTGGTGGAAAAAATATTTGAGATCATTTACAAGGAATATTCAAGAGGAAATAATATATTTTTCTTCATAAAAGTCATAGAAACCTTCATATACCTCTACATGCTCCAAGTCAAAGCTACCACATTAGTCCCACATCTTCGATGGAATAGAGGCCATATCTTATTAGCCACTGTAAATAGAATCGCACCTCTTTCATGAAAATGAATCCATAACTTCTTTCTCTTTCTTGGCATACCAGTCCCATTTAATGGTCTCTTCGTGTCTACTTCATTTGAAGAGCTTGAGGATGATTAATGACATAATGGCCAACGTAAGAGAAGAAAACAAATGACCATTACAAATAAGAATATGGACAATTAACAAATTACATACTAATATAACTGCAAAATATTCATGATGGAAGAAAGGACTTGGCATACCTACTTCGCATACATGACTTGTAAACTTATGAATTTTGCATATTTTACCTATTTCACTTATGTATTTTGCATGTTTTGCCTATGTGGCTTTAGGTCGTATGACTTGCATTTTTTGTCCATTGGACTTAAGACATTTTCTTTAAATTTATTTTGGGGTTATTTACGATGCCAAGGAGCATAATTTTCATATCTTCGAACATACCACCTTGCATTGATCTTAAGCATGTTGAATCGATTCATAGACGATAATGTCGAAGTAATTTCATGGTGTTAAACCATTTTTTGGGTAAATAATAAATGCACATATAATGAATAAATCCTTAACGGTTGTTGATTAACATGTAAAAGTGTTTATCTTTGCACTCATATCTTATCTTTATTGTATATAAATAAATGTTACTTTGGATATTTGTATGTGTTTTTACAAATTGTCAATGAAAGTCTCCTCTATCTCAATCAAAGTCCAATTGCATAGAAAAACGCTACTTCTTGGAATGAACAAATTTTTAATCACAAAGGAAGTTGTAGCGCACCGGTAAAGGCCTAGAAAGTTTAGTAGTGTTTCGAGTTCGATCCTCGTCATGTTCTATTTTTTATGAAGAAAGGAACATGGATGCTTCACACCGGACCTCTTGTGTTTTAAAGAGTATATGGACTAGTGATATTATATATATATATATATATATATATATATATATATTCATATGTAAGTATGTATGCATGTATATTGTAATGTCCAGTATTTTTGATGGTCAAATATTTAATTTAATTTATTATTTTAAATATTTAATTTGAATTTTAAATGGATTTAAAATACAGAATCCATTTATTAATTGAATTTTGAAAGTTAAATTTATATATAATTTAAATCGAGCTCGAAATGGCGCGGTAGTTCGTAATATTGACTTATGAACTTTAATTGGATATACAGGATCCATTTTAAGTTGGATTTCTGTGAAACAGATTATAATTTTCATACGGAAGAGAAAAATCGCTATTTTATATTATAGATTGTTAATTATGTCCAAATCAATTTTTAAAATAGTCGCTATGGAATTCGCTAATAAACATAACGTTTATTTAATATATTTATAATGGTTTTTATATAATTTGGATAACGTTTAACTCGAAATTGATGATATCGAGTTGTATAATTTATATTTGAAGCTATATGATATTTCCAGTGGGTATTTGTGATAATAATAATCTGCTATTATTTAAGTCAATTATTTTGGAATTTATATAATATTTTATAAATATTATATAAGCCTTAAAATAAAGATTTTGCAAACGGTCTCCGTTTTTGATGAAATTAGTTTCATTGGAGCCGTTTCGTCAAATTATTATACGATATTAAATTTCGTGGTAAACCAATGTCGTATGTGACAACGGCATTCGTAAACGCCCAGTCATTTTATATAGTGCGTAATTAAATTAAATTAAAAAAGGGATATTTGTGCATAAATTGAACAAACGATCGAACTAAGCCGCGAAACCAACTCCATTGAATTCGTGTCGACGCTTAGAGTCGGGATAGGTATATAGTTTGTGATTTTTGAAGACCGGGTAATTTGGTGTCCAAAATAGCATTGTGATGCGTATAAAAATAGCGTACCAGGAAACGGTTTCGGAATGCGACGAAACTTGTGCCGTTGGATTCGTATTAATTAAGTATTATAGGATTTCAATTTTCGTGTCAATTGGACTTACCGTTTGATCGTGGCAACGATAAACGCCTTAATCATTTATATTATTTTGGTCAATTCAAACTGAATTAACTTTAGAGGAATAAACGACTGGCCTAACAAACTCCGTTTTTAACGAAACAAAATTCATTGGACCCGTAAGGTAAAGGTCTAGTAGAATTCCAAAATTTCAAGTTGATTTGATTTATTTTGTGATCATAGGAAATTTAAACGTGTGATTTTTAACCTGTTGATTATAAAGGACTTTTCACAAACGACCTCGGAATTCGACGAAACCTATCCCATTGGGTTTGGAATTTTCTTTTATGCGAAGGTTACCTTATTTTTGTCAAAAACGGAGGTTGTATGTGGTGGTTTTGAGTTTTATTTTGCATTGAAGTATCTAATATAATATAATATTATTAGATTGGTCCAAACTCTATATATGTACCCTTGTGAAACCCTTATTCTGCGTCAAACAGTTTTGCCTGGTCATCGAATTATTCTCGTCGCCATTTCATTTGAACGAATAGAAATCGTCCATTTTTCTCTCCCTCAATCTCATGATTCCTTCATCAATTCGCAATAACACAAATAGTGAACCTGTAGAGCTCGGCATAGCCTTCAAGTTGACCAACGGTGATGTACTTTCGTTTGGCGAGGTGGCGGCAAAATGGCCTGGAAGACCTGACGGTCGGGAGGAGATTTCGGGCGAACGAAAGCATCTGAGATCGAGCTGCTGATGGCGAAGGAGGCAGGTGGTGAGGCACGTGTTCTGGTGTGTTCGGATCAGACTTCGATGAAGCAGAGGGACGTCGGCTGTGAGCAGATGGCTCCGTGCGAGGTTGAGAAGCAGGACTGGAACAAAATGATGAAGCGAAAGGAACTGTATGGAAATCGTGAACAAAGGAAACCCTTATTTTCTTGGGTTTGTAAATTTAAAACCGTTATTTTTAAGTAATTAAAGTATATAAACTATACTTAAATTTATTAATCTCATTGTAAATTGTTAAAAGATCGATAGTGTTAATTTATAACAGGGTTTGAATATGGGAACAGCAAGAATGGGAAATGAAGAACAGTTTGAGCCTAACTGTTATAATATTGTAATTAGTATTTAAAAACTATTAATTAAGAAATTTATGTTATCGTAATTAAAGACGTGCATTTATTTATGTAAACCTATGTAGAACGGAAAGAAAGGATTTGAACGGGAAGGAAGTTGAAGCCGGCCCATATGATGTTAAACGAGACTAGTAGGGTAATTAATGAAATTAGTTAATATAATTATAAATTTGGAGCAATTAATTTAATTTAAAATGTTTAATGCTTATAAAAGTATAACCCTTACCTAATTTAACCAAATTAAACAAAACAAGATACACTGGGATCGTGGTGAAGAACAGAACATTATGGAATTGTTGGACCGAGACAGAGATAGCTGGAATGCACAGTTAAATTAAATGTTGTTTAATTTGATTGTAATCGAACTGCTACAGCAATAAATGGAATCAAGGTTAGTTAAACTCACTCAGTTCCCCCTACTTATTTTTATATAAGTCGGGTTTTATAATTGTGTGCTATGATTGCTAATGGTTACCTGTTTGTTAATTATATATTCATATATTGATCGAACTGATGAAATTAAATGTTTGTTTAATTTTAGTGAAAAACCAAATCGCTATTTTAAAGATTGGACCCAATGAAGGTAACTTACCTTATTGGTCACGTTTATAAAATAAATGTGTTAAATTTATGGAATTGTTTGAGTTGTTTGTTGTGATAAATAAATTGGTTGATATTAGATAGTCGTTATTTACTGTTATAGAAATTATCTGTTAAATTCTCATTGAATGATGTTACTTGTGATAACGTATTTGTGTGCAGGGGAAGAACAGATTGGAGGAATCCAACTGGATTCCTCAAACATATTTAATGTTATTTATTTTCATATTATCATCATATGAATTAATCTGATTGGATGATTGATTCGATCACTTATTATTGAATCTAAATTCAACAATTGCTTCATTATTAACCAATGGGTAGTATTGGTTGAGTAGTTGGCAGCATATGACCTATAAATCAATCAATTAATAAATATCAACTTACCGTTAGGCAAATCAATAGAAATAAAGTTATAAGATTTATTTTATAACTGAAGATAGATTTTTAAATCTATATTTGTAATAAAATTGTTAAAAGAAAATAAATAATTGTTATTTATTATTTAAGTTTAAAATTAATGAATAATTGATTTTATTAAGCAAATTCTGATATTAAATAGATTTATAAGCAAGAGAGTAGAAAATTAACCTAATGGTTAAAAGTTGAATAATTGTTTTTAAGAAAACAATTAAATGGATGATTTAAATTAAATATTATTATTAATTAATTTAAAAGGAAGAAGTAATTGGAATCAGTTAACGAAATAACTGTGTTTTGGATCGACTAAGTCAACCGTTAAAGTGAGGGTGATTATTAATTAGTTCTTTTGAATTAACCTAAGGAAATGATTTAACGAATATTTGTTTTAATTTTAATAAGATTTTAAAAAGGAATTTATTATTTATTTTAGTTAATAAAGAAATTAACTACTTCTACAGTAGTTAGTGATTAAAGTAAATTATTATTTTAATTAATAATAATTTAGGAGAGTACTATTATTTGAAATTAAATTAAAAGTAATCGAAGTTAAAATGGAATTGAACTGTGAAAAGAGTTATGAATGGGTTTTATATTTTAAACCCAAATTTTGATAACAAAGTTATAAAAGAGATTATAAGTGAACAAGACAGCTTAGATTAAATGTTTACTTAATAATGTAACTAAGTAAAAGGAAATTGGGAATTAAAGGGTTAAATGATACCGGGATTTTATAAACAAAGTTTTTAAAATGAGATAAGGTGTTAAAGTGTTAATTTTAGATTAACGTTGCTTAATAATGGAATTAAATGAATGAATGGAATTTAAATAAGGTTTCAAAGTGGGAAATGGTGAAATGGATCAGAAAAGGGGATGGTCAAACGTGAATTTGGTAAAGGAGTGAGTAATCAGATTTTGGAACAAAATCCGATCTATAAAACGAATCATTTAACAAAAATATATAAGCTAAAAGTGATGTTTTAATGATTAATTACTTAATCAATGAATTAAGTAAAAATAGTTATATTCGAGAAGGAGATTCCCAGAGTAAGAAGATTTGAGAAAACTATATTTTAAATAAAATTGTAAATTGGATTTGTTTTGATATTAAAATGAAATATCAGTTTTTGGAATTACAACTCATATTTATCTTAAGATAAGAACTGTAACAACCCGGATTTTCAGAACCAATTTAAAATTTTTATTTTAGCTATTTTAATGGATTTTGAATATTTAAACTGATTATTTTTAATAATAATGACTAAAAATTTATTTAAATCGAAGTTAATACGAATAAATTTAAATTTATTATAAAACGAGCCTGAAATGGCGAGGTAGTTTGAAAATTCGATTTTAAATTTCAAATGAATGTACAGAATTCAAAATAAATTGGATTTCAGTAAAACCAGAAATATTTGAATCTGTTTAAATATTTGAAATAGTCGCTACGGAATTTATATATTTTTTAAATAATATATAGCCCTTAAAAATAGCCATTTTTCAAACACCCTCTGTTTTCAACGAAACCACTTTTGTTGGATCCGGAATGTCAAATTATTGCTAGATTTCAATTTTCAAAATTTTTCGAATTAATTTGTGAGCGTGGTGAATTTAAACGTGTTTGATAATTTTAGTTTGAATTTAATTGACTGGAAAATGACCATTTTTCAAATGGTCTACAAATTCGACAAAATTAGTTTTGTTGGGACTATATCGTCAAAACGTAACTAAATTTATTTTTCTGGAATTTTTGGAGTTAGTATGTGGCCCCAGTAAATTAAAATATGCGTTGAATTCAATTTTAAACATTATATTAATTTATATTTTAATTTTGATGAAAACTGATCGTAACAGTCGAATTGTCTTGCTGGACATATCCCATTGTGTTTGAAATGAGGGTACTTAGCTAGGGCGATAGTCGTTAGGTTCGATTTGGAGATTGAATGAAAACGTAACTTTATGGAATTCAAAATTAAAATAAATAATAATTAAAATTTATATAAAACACCTTCCTCCTCTCTCCCTACAGTCAATGCTCGATAAAAAAACCATGAACCCGTCGCCCCCCTTTTCCTTCCAGACCTCGTCGCCCTCCCTCGTAGCGTCGCCGCCACCCACCTTCAGGTCGCCGCCCCTCCCCACAGTCGCGCCTCCACCTCCGACGATCCCCTCCCCCCTTCTCTCTCCTCTTCTACCTCCTTAAACCCGTAGCCACCTCCAAATATGCCTAACCCTAGATGCCACCGGTCAGATGCGCAGCCACCTCCCCTCGCCTTTGCTCCACCTCGTCAGCCGATTAACCCCCCTTTTTCTGTGATTTAAGGTAAGTAAATTTGAATTGAATTTATTTTTAGTTTTTAAGTATATATATCATATATGAAAATCTCATTTTTAATTATATATATCAAGTATAAAAGTATGATTTTTATATATGTAATAGCGATATAAAAATATGATTTTTATATATGTAATAGCGGTATAAAAATATGATTTTTGTATATCTAGTAGCAATTTAAAAATATGATTTATATATATAATAGCATTATAAAAATATGATTTTTGTTATATGGATAGCATTATAAAAATATGATTTTTATTATATGAATAGCATTATAAAAATATGATTTTCATTATATGAATAGCATTATAAAAATGTGATTTTTAAATATATATAGCGTTGTTAAAAATATGATTTTTAATATACAAGAACACTACGCACTGGAACAAATACAAATCTAAACCGTTAAATTAAAGACTGACGGAGTGGAAACCAAAGGTGAGAACTCCTTCTCACTCTAATTTATTTTACAGTCAAATATATACTCGAATGCATACAGGGCTTATAACTCCCGACACTATTTTATTGTACAAACCATGTTGTTTGATTTGGATTGTATTGTGGAAAAGTGGATGTTGATTGTAAAATTGGTTGTGGATTGATTGGAATTGTTTTGTGTATGGCGCGAGCCAGTATTAGGCGAGGGATAAGGCTAGACCTTATTCCGGTTTTAATATCGCGTCGTTATGCTGTCGAAATTTTCTAAAATGTGTTAGAAAAATTAATAGCTAGTTAAAAATATTATTAACATATATACGGGATATATAAAATGTCTAGGTTATGGAATAAATAATAGTTCGCTAAAAAATTTATTTTTAGTTTATAACTGCGATGAATAAAATTATTTAGGCGTTGTATAGAATTTTATAAGCAAAGTTATAAAATTCTATATATTTATTAGATAGCTAAAAATAAGTTTACACATGCATTTACAAGTCAGACGACTTGTTTATGCTCGCCTACTTTTGTGATATCGATTGGGACGATAATTTTTACACATTGCCCAAGTGCACAGATAATAATAATTATTTAATGGTTGAAACTCCACACGGGTATTGGGATGATATTTGACGTACACTAATCCCAATTGTTTAGTTATATGTCAATCGATGGGTTGACAGATTGTTGTAAGCATAAATTATTTATATTTAACGCTTATGCAGTTGTGTAATGCACTCTGGATGATGGATTATTGTTTATCATGGTTGTTGTATACATGTGTTGCATGAAATCCATATAAATAACATTATATGGTAATTGACTGTGTCTGATTCCAATTCAGAAAGAACGAATATTTTGAAATAACGAATATTTTAAAATAATATTCTGTAAAGGATCAAAATATGATTTTTATATCCGATTTGGGATGGACACGAAAATATTGAAATGTGTGAAGCCGTATTGATTAGATTTGCGTCATTTTAACGCGAACGATATTTATATCGATTTTATTCATTTTTATAATGAATATTAAAACGGAAATGATTTAAGTCTGATATTTCGAAAATATTATCATTTATATATTATAATGATAAGGAATATTCAATTTTGATTTAAAATTGAAATGAAAGTGGGAATCGTTTTTAAACATATTTATAAACGATGTATAAAATACGTTTTAAATGGAAATCAACGAAATATATAATATAATATATATATATATATATATATAATTGCCTGAATAGAACGTGTTGTGCAGCGACCTTTCGCGAATTTCGACCATTGACTTCGAATTGATATTACGGGAGATTCGACCGTCGGATTCTCCTAAAACTGCAACCGTTGGGTTTGTATCGAAAAGAGCTCTCCAACGAATATAATGGGTTTGAAATTTAATGGCTGGATTTGTAATTATGTCCAAATCAAATTTGGAAAAGGTCGTTGTAAGTGCAGTTCGATGACCGTTTATGGAAATCGACTGAAAGGGCCTTAATAAAATTATTAAAAATATTAATAATTTGTGTAAAATCATAATAAATGATTTGGAAAGAAGTGGGATGAAAAATTCCATATTTGAAAAGATAAAAATTTATTTTTATCGAAATGAACTAGTTATTAACTAGAATTATAATCCAATTACTTTTAAATAAATTAATTGGATTGAAAATGGGTTTTAATATAACAAGAATTTCCAATATATGAATTGGACTGGATTTGAATAGAAATCTTCTCTGGAATATCTCAATATTGGATTCCGTGACTATACGGATGTTGTGGAGGAATTTGGAAGATAGATATATATATCGTTATTCCCCATATGATATGTGTTGGTTTCAGAATTTGATATTGAATATAAGCCTATATAATTTGTATTCAGAGCCTTACATTTAATATTAAATTGGATTTTGGGTTTTTCGTGAATGGTGTCTTCAGTAACACTGTTCTTAAACCCCGTATGAAAAGAATAAATCTTTTAGTTAAGATTATTAGAGTTTTCAATTATATTTAGTAATTGGAATAAAATGGAACGTGAATTGGGTTTATTGTGAACTGTGTTTTTAATGACATTCGTTCTTTAACCCGATTAACAATGAAATGTGATTTTAGATTTATAAATCCTTTTATTAAGATTTAATGGAAATTTTCGAAAGTAAAGTTTTCCAATTTAATAAAATAAATTGGGATTGACTGGAATTCGATTTGGTAATAATCGAAGTGAGCTACTATAGAGGAAGACTGTTAATATATATGGAATTTAAAAGGCTTTGTCGTTATTCCATTTATATTATTAGTTGGATATGGAAATTAATATCGATTATATATTGATCTGTTTCCCGTGAAGATTCCATAATTAATGGAATATGATTTTGGGTTTATCGTGAACTGTGTTTTAAATGGCATTGGTTCTTTAACTCAGTTAAAGACAGGATTTCATGTCTAACATTGTATTTCGAACTGTATTGTTGATCTCTGCTAAATATATATCTGTTTGGTGGAGGAGAATTTATTCTCTTGCTTAACACCCTTCTCTAAGACGTACGAGCTTAGACGTTATATATCGGCAGAAATCAGTGGTACGGTGTAGATTGTCGATACGGCATGTTTGATTTCCCAAAGTTAAATATTCATTAATAATGATTTTTGGGATGATTAAAACTGAGTGGGGTTTTAATGAATATTTAATTAGATAGAAATGAGAATGTGATCATTTAAATTATCAAATTCGGGAAATGATCGAGAATGGAGTACCACCAGTTTTACTCCAGGTGATAGTTAAATTTTTAATTAGATTTGAACGTGAAATGGTAATTAATTTTACCGATAACAACGTTGTGTTAGATATGGAGTATTACCAGTTTTGCTCCATGGGATGAATAGGTTGGGATTGGGAAATAAAATAAATGATTTTTTGGTAAGGTTCGCTAATCCCGATTAGTTTGGAAAACCTTAATTTGGTTCAAATTGTGAAAAGAGTATTTGAATAAAAGAATATTATGGATTGGAATGAGGCGTATGTTGTGTTTTTATAGCACTTGATTATAAGATACGTGAATTATTCGAAAAGGCCGGGTTTATACCCATTTGGAATAATTTATTCGATTATAAGTCGACGCTAAAGACGGTGGTTGAAGACCGCAGTTCTTCACATCGTTTGGATGATTACCGATGTCTTGATTGGGCTGTACACCCAAGACAAGGTAATAAGTGGTGATCATCCATACATACTTGGAGATCGACCGGATATGCGAGGACCTCTCTCTTGTATTGGACATATAGGACGAGGAATAAGGTGCCTCCGTTTTCGTTCAAACCCAGAACGAACTAGTAAGTGGATGTGTGTCTGACATTGGATTTTATTCTATGTTGATTGATCTATTTTAAATATATATCTGTTTGGTGGCGGAGAATTTATTCCTTTGCTTAACACCCTTCTTTGAGACGTACGGGCCTAGAGGTTATATATCGATAGACATCAGTCGCATGGCGTGAATTGTCATTGTGGCATGCTGAGATGCAAATGATCAGGGCTTTTGTTGAAAAGCAAAGTCTTGTGGTTGATGATCAAAGACGGCTTTAAATAGCATAGCTTTGTGTATAACATTAATTCGCGAGCCTCACACTCAGTATGAGTCAAAAACGGGATTAGACCGTTGGGAGTGCACGATGTTTCTTTCTAGCTATGGGTGGTGTCATGGTATGGAGCCCAGATATTTATATTTTTTTTTACCTATGTGGATGATGGATAGCGAGGCACTTCGGATATATCGGTCACTACGGGGCCGATGGATAGGTTCGATAGGACCGGGAAACGTGTGTTTAGCAATAATCAATCCACAAACGTAAGGGTGGACGACCCAACCGTTCCAAGGGTTCACTACGGGGAATCCTGAGGCATTTGCTAGATTGTCTCGAATCGGTGAGGAGCCATCCCTGTCCTCGACTCATAGATGGAATCCAATTTCCAATATGTGACATTTCGGTTTTGATTGTAAAGCCTAGTATGGTGACATGATATATGATACCATGCCATCTGTGATTGATACATTTATATTTGAAGTTGTTTTATACACTATGCACTTATAATAGTATCAAATGATTTTTGTTTTAAACATACCAAGCATGTTTGGCTATTATAAGGGAAAACTCTATCCTTCGGCTTGCGTTGCATTATGTGATGGGACCTGAGCCTTATAATAGCTTCATTTTTCGAAAAGCATAGCGCTATTAATAAACTATTTTATGCACTGTTATTTGTGGGAGAAAACCCGTTCCGTGTTATACGGCATGGTCCCTTGATTTACTTTATTTTCAAAGTAAAGTTTTAAATAACTGTTTTAGTTCTCACACCAGTCCCATGACTGACCTGGAGTTTATTGTTTTAACCTAAACTCTGGGTGCCCCTATTCTCCACACGGGCAGCTAGTAGTTTGGTTTTGTAGATTTTTCTTTATACAGGATCCTGGATTTACAACTGGAGCAATATTCGGAAAGCTCTATATCCGTATATTTCTTTCAGTTGCGTTATGTATTATTTTTCCGTTGCTTTGTAATTTGAATCTCTGATATTTATCAAATGTATATTATTTATTCATACTCTGTTACATTCTTGTAGTCTGATGTAATTGTTGTAATAAGCAATGAAATGCTCTGTCGTTTATGTTCTGATTTGTCGTGTTCTCTACTCAATCCGGGCTTTCCCGTAAGGGCGAGTTTGGGTCGTTTTAGTTTGGTATGGGAGCTCTGGTTAACAACTCGAGAACAAGACACATTAGAACCAAATGAAAGAATTCATCAGAGATTGGATTAGTAATATCCAATAAGAATGACTCGTTAGAGATGGGATCAGCGGTATCCTAGAATGAGTGTGAAGAGTGTTATTTCAAAAAAAAATCAAATTTAGTTTTGAAAATTATATCATATTATAAGTATTTGAATATTTTATTTTAAATTGATTTGGACGATCGAGTATATGAAGATTATGAATATATGCCTAGCTAGCGTGTATTCGAAGCCTCAAATATACTGGATAAATATAGAAACACACTCTAGTCACCCGGAGATGATTCTGATGATTACTAGAGTATCATCAGTATTTATGTTCGGGTTTCGAAGGTGTGATGTCTGTATATTTCCAATTAACTGGTGTGAGAACCAAAACTAGATAGGGTTATTTATCTGTGATTTGGCATTGAAATATGATTTTTGACTATATATAAAAGTTATGTGTTTGAAAAGCTAATCCACTAATTGATTGTTGATTGTGTTGTGTGATTACTAGTTAACTGATTAAATTATTGGAATGGTAGAACCAATAAAAGAATGAATGATAAGTAAAGCCAAATCGAGCCAAAAATTGAACTGAATTGAAAATTGATTGGAATTGCATACATGTACATATATATGTAATGAACATGTCACAGCAAGGAAGCTAAGAAGAGGAATAAAATTGTATGCCCGATAAATAGGTACATGTTTATTGTATTTATTGGGTTTTGATGATTTTATGAGCCGATTGGCTAGCCACTTGGCTTTTTCTTTTTCTTTCGGATTAATGAGGGGCTTGTGAGACAAGTTGCGGTTTTAAATATCAACCCATACAAAGGAGGTTATGGTGAAATTTTTTGAAAATTTAGGGTGTTAGCCAAATTTTTGAGAAATTTGAAAATTATTAAAAACTGAAAAGTTGAAGAATGAAAGCCAGAATGAAAGTTGAGTTGGTTAGTTAAAAATCTTTCAACTACGTTCCATTTCGAGGACGAAAAGATTTTAAATGGGGGAGATTGTAACAACCCGGATTTTCAGAACCAATTTAAAATTTTTATTTTAGCTATTTTAATAGATTTTGAATATTTAAATTGATTTATTTTAAATAATAACGACTAAAAATTTATTTAAATCGAAGTTAGAATCAATAAATTTAAATTTATTATAAAACGAGCCTGAAATGGTGCGGTAGTTTGAAAATTCGATTTTAAATTTCAAATGAATGTACAGAATTCAAAATAAATTGGATTTCGGTAAAACTAGAAATATTTGAATTTGTTTAAATATATCTTTCTAATGAATGTGAAAAACCCAGATTTCATAATGTAATTTGAAAGTTATGTCCAGTTTAAAATTTGAAATAGTCGCTATGGAATTTATATATATTTTAAATAATATATAGCACTTAAAAATATGCATTTTGCAAACGACCTCCGTTTTCGACGAAACCACTTTTGTTGGATCTGGAATGTCAAATTATTGCTAGATTTCAATTTTCATAATTTTTGGAATTAATATGTGAGCATGGTGAATTTAAACGTGTTTGGTAATTTCAGTTTGAATTTAATTGACTGGAAAATGACCATTTTTCAGACGGTCTCCAAATTTGACGAAAATAGTTTTGTTAGGACCGTATCGTCAAAACATAGCTATATTTATTTTTATGGAATTTTTGGAGTCAGTATGTGGCCCCGGTAAATTAATATGTGTGTTGAACTCAATTTTAAACATTATATTAATTTATATTTTAATTTTGATGAAAACTGATCATAACTTTCGAATTGGCATGCAATATATATCCCATTGTGTCCGAAATGAGGGTATTTAGCTAAGGGCGACAGTTGTTGGGTTCGATTTGGAGATTGAATGGAAAAGTAACTTTATGGAATTCAAAATTAAAATTTATATAAAACACCCACCCCATCTCTTCCTTCGGTCAATGCTCGATAAAATTATAAAAAAACCACAAACCCATCGCCTCTTTTTCCTTCCAGACCTTGACGCCCTCCCTCGTAGCGCTGCCTCCACCCACCGTCAGGCTGCCGCCCCTCCCCACAGCCACGTCTTCACCTCCGATGATCCCCTCCCCCCTTCTCTCTCCTCTACCTCCTTAAACCTGCAGCCCCCCCAAAATCCGCCTAACCCTAGCCGCCGCAGGTTAGCTGCGCCCCCACCACCCTCCCCCCTTGCTCCACCTCATCAGCCGATTAACCCCCATTTTTCTGCGATTCAAGGTAAGTAATTTCGAATTGAATTTATTTTCAGTTTTTAATTATATATGGCATATATGAAAATCTGATTTTTAATTATATGTAACAACGATATAAAAATATGATTTTTATATATGTAACAGCGATATAAAAATATGATTTCTATATGTGTAATAGCGATATAAAAATATGATTTTATATACGTAATAGCAATATAAAAATATGATTTTTATATACATAATAGCATTATAAAAATATGATTTTTATTATATGAGTAACATTATAAAAATAAGATTTTTATTATATGGGTAACATTATAAAAATATGATTTTTACTATATGGATAGCATTATAAAAATATGATTTTTATTATATGAATAGCATTATAAAAATATGATTTTTATTATATGAATAGCGTTATAAAAATGTGATTTTTAAATATATATAGCGTTGTTAAAAATATGATTTTTAATATAAATCGCGTGAAACAGATTGCGTTGGAATCAAGGTGAAGAACACTATGCACTGGAACAAATCCAAATCTAAACCGCTAAATTAAAGACTAACGGAGTGGAAACCAAAGGTGAGAACTCCTTACCATAATTTATTTTACAGTCAAATATATACTAGGATGCAGATGGGGCTTAAAAGCACCCGACACTATTTTATTGTACAAACCATGTTGTTTGATTTGGATTGTATTGTGGAAATTGGATGTTAATTGTAAAATTGGTTGTGGATTGATTGTGAATTGATTGGAATTGGTTTTTGTATGGCGCGAGCCAGTATTAGGCGAGGGATAAGGCTAGACCTTATTTCGATTTTAATATCGCGCCGTTATGCTATCGAAACTTTCTAAAATGTGCTAGAAAAATTAATAGCTGGTTAAAAATATTATTTTTAATATACATATATGAGATATATAAAATGGCTAAGTTATGGAATAAATACTAGTTCGCTAAAAATATTATTTTTAGTTTATAACTGCGATGAATAAAATTATTTAGGTGTTGTACAGAATTTTATGAGCAAAGTTATAAAATTCTATATATTTATTGGATAGTTAAAAATAAGTTTACACATCCATTTACAAGTAGGACAACTTGTTTATGCTAGCCTATTTTTGTGATATTGATTAGGACGATAATTTTTACACATCACTCAAGTGCATAAATAATAATAATTATTTGATGGTTGAAACCCTACACGGGTATTAGGATGATATTTGATGTACACTAATCCCAATTGTTTAGTTGTATGTCAATCGATAGGTTGACAGATTGTTGTAAGCGTTAATTATTTATATTTAACGCTTATGCAGTTGTGTAATGCACTCTGGATGATGGATTATTGTTTATCATGGTTGTTGTATGCATGTGTTGCATGAAATCTATATAAATAACATTATATGGTAATTGACTGTGTCTGATTCCAATTCAGAAAGAACGAATATTTTGAAATAACGAATATTTTTAAATAACGAATATTTTAAAATAATATTCTGCAAAGGATCAAAATATAATTTTTATGTCCGATTTGGGATGGACACGAAAATTTTGAAATGTGTGAAGCCGTAATGATTAGATTTGCGCCACTTTAACACGAATGATATTTATATTGAGTTTATTCATTTTTATAATGAATATCGAAAGGGAAATGATTTTAAAATCTGATATTTTGAAAATATCATCATTTAAATATTATAATGATAAGGAATATTCATTTTTGATTTAAAATTGAAATGAAAGTGGGAATTGTTTTAAAATGAATTTATAAATGATGTATAAAATACGTTTTAAATGGAAATCAAGGAAATATAATATATATATATATATATATATGATATATATTTAATGGCCGGAATAGAACGCGCCGCGCCGCGGCGTTCGCGAATTTCGACCATTGACTTCGAATTGATATTGTGGGAGATCCAACCGTCGGATTCTCCTAAAACCAGAACCGTTATGTTTGTATCGAAAAGAGCTTTCCAATGGATATAAGGAATTTGAAATCTAACGGTCTGATTTGGAAAGAGCCTTTATAAAATTATTAAAAGTATTAATAATTTGTGTAAAATCATAATAAATGATTTGGAAAGAATTGGGATGAAAAAATCCATATTTGAAAAGATAAAAATATATTTTTATCAAAATGAACTAGTTATTAACTAGAATTATAATCCAATTATTTTTAAATAAATAAATTGGATTGAAAATGGGTTTAATATAACCAGAATTTCCAATATATGAATTGGAATGGTTTGGAATAGAAATCATCTATGGAATATCTCGATATTGGATTCCGTGACTATACGGATATTGTAGAGGAATTTGGAACATAGATATATATCATTATTCCCCATACGATATTTGTTGGTTTCAGAACTTGATATTGAATATAAGCCGATATAATTTCTATTCAGAGCCTTACATTTAATTTTATATTAAATCGGATTTTGGGTTTGTCGTGAATGGTGGCTTCAGTAACACTGTTCTTAAACGCCGTGTGAAAAGAATAAATCTTTTAATTAAGATTATTAGAGTTTCCAATAATATTTAGTAATTGGAATAAAATGGAATGTGAATTGGGTTTATTGTGAACTGTGTTTTTAACGACATTCGTTCTTTAACACAATTAACAGTGAAATGTGATTTGATATTTATAAATTATTTTATTAAGACTTAATGGAAATTTTCAAAAGTAAAGTTTTCCAATTTAATAAAATAAATTGGGATTGACTGGAATTCGATTTGGTAATAATCGAAGTGAGCTTCTGTGGAAGACTATTAATATATATGGAATTTAAAAGGCTTTGTCGTTATTCCATTTATATTATTAGTCGATACGGAAATTGATATCGATTATATATTGATCTGTTTCCCGTGAAGATTCGATAATTAATGGAATGTGATTTTGGGTTTATCGTGAACTGTGTTTTAAATGACATTGGTTCTTTAACCTAGTTAAAGATAGGATTTCATGTCTAACATTGTATTTCGAATTGTATTGTTGATCTCTGCTAAATATATATTTGTTTGGTGGTGGAGAATTTATTCTCTTGCTTAACACCCTTCTCTAAGACGTACGAGCTTAGAGCTTATATATTTGCGGAAATCAATAGTACGATGTAGATTGTCGATGCGGCATGTTTGATTTCCCAAAGTTAAATATTCATTAATAATGATTTTTGGGGAGATTAAAACTAAGTAGGGTTTTGATGAATCTTTCATTAGATTGAAACGAGAATGTGATAATTTAAATTATCAAATTCGGAAAATGATCAAGAATGGAGTACCACCAGTTTTACTCCAGGCGATAGTTAAATCTTTAATTTGATTTGAACGTGGAATGGTAATTAATTTTACCAATAACAACTTGGTGTTAGATATGGAGTATTACCAGTTTTGCTCCATGGGATGAATAGTTTGGGATTGGGAAATAAAATAAATGATTTCTTTGATAAGATTCGTTAATCCCGACTAGTTTGGGTAACCTTAATTTGGGTTAAATTGTGAAAAGAATATTTGAATAAAAGAATATTCTGGATTGGAATGAGGCATATGTTGTGTTTTTATAGCACTTGATTATAAGATATATGAATTATTTGGAAAGGCCGGGTTTATACCCATTTTGAATAATTGATTCGACGATAAGTCGAGGATGAAGACGGTGGTTGAAGACCGGAGTTCTTCACATCATTTGTATGATTACTGATGTCTTGATTGGGATGTACACCCAAGAAAAGGTAATAAGTGGTGATCGTCTAGACGTACTAGTAAATGGATGTGTGTCTTACATTGGACTTTATTCTATGTTAATTGATCTCTATTAAATATATGTCTATTTAGTGGTGGAGAATATTTTCTCTCGCTTAACACCCATCTCTAAGACGTACGAGCTTAGAGTTTATATATCGATAGACATCAGTCGCATGGCGTGAATTGTCAGTGTGGCATGCTGAGATGCAAATGATCAAGGCTTTTGTTGAAAAGAAGAGTCTTGCGGTTGATGATCAAAGCACGACTTTAAATAGCATAGCTTTGTGTATAGCGTTAATTCCCGAGCCTCACACCTCGGTCTGAGTCAAAAACGGGATCGGACCGTTGGGAGTGCACGTCGTTTCTTTCTAACTATGGGTGGTGTTATGGTATGGAGCCCAGATATTTATATTTTTTTACCTATGTGGATGATGGATAGCGAGGCGCCTCAGATATATCGGTCACTACGGGGCCGATGGATAGGTCCGATAGGACTGGGAAACGTGTATTCAGGAATAATTAATCCACAAACGTAAGGGTGGACAGGCCCAACGTTCCAAGGGTTCACTGCGGGGAATCCTGAATCATTTGCTAGAGTGTCTCGAATCGGTGAGGAGCCATCCCTGGCCTCGACTCATAGATGGAATCCAATTTCCAACACGTGACATTTCAGTTTTGATTGTAAAGCCTAGTATGGTGACATGATATATGGTACCCATGTCGTCTATGATTGATACATTTATATTTGAAGTTATTTTATACATTATGCACTTATAATAGTATCAAATGATTTTTGTTTTAAACGTACCAAGCATGTTTGGCTATTATAAGGGAAAACTCTATCCTCGGGCTTGCGTTGCATTGTGTGATAGGACCTGAGTCTTATTATAGCTTCATTTTTCGAAAAGCATCGCGCTATTTATAAACTGTTTTATGCACTGGTATTCTTGAGAGAAAACTCATTCCGTGTTATACGGCGTGGTCCCTTGATTTACTTTATTTCCAAAGTAAAGTTTTAAATAACTATTTTAGTTCTCACACTAGTCCCATGACTGACCTGGAGTTTATTGTTTTAACCTAAAACTCTGGATGCCCCTATTTTCCACACGAGCAGTGTAATGACCCGTAATTTGGTAGGAGAATAATTAACTAATTTAATTATTAAATATCGATTTAACGATATCAATATCTGGAATTAAATAATATTTATATTTAATTAATATAAATAATAGGATAATATATTTCCGGAATAATCGGGAATAACAGAATTCACAATATTGTGTAAACTGGACAGTTGAAAATATATAATTCAGTTTATATTGAATTTTATTGACGAATATATTTATATAAGCCAGTTGAATTTTATAATTTATATTATAATTGAAATAGAGTTCGAAAAGGCACTGCAGTTCGCTATTTGGCGATTTGAACTTCAACTGAATATACAGGGTCCGTTTTAAATCGGATTTCTGTGAAACAAGAAACGTGTGGAGCTGGTGGAGTATATCTTTCTAGTGGAAGAGAAAAATCGGGATTTCGTCGTGTAGATTTTGATTCACGTCCAAATCAAATTTCAGAATAGTCGCTATAGAATCGTTTATCGACCGTAACGGTTTATTCGATATAACTAGAGATCGGGTTTGAATTTAGACAAGGTTCTTTTGGGAAGTAGTGATAATTTAATTTTTAGAATTTTATGGAAATTTTTAATAAATTAAATAAGCAACTTTTTATTTGGGGTATTTGGCACCCTGTATCGACATTTTGGGGTTTCAAAATATGAGTTAATCTACCGGTATTATTATATTTTAGAGATCGTGGCACCTTGCTCGTTAAAGTGGTATATTTTTTCTCGTCCAAAGGGGTCCATAACCGAATGAAGTTGTATGTAACAGGGTACACTAAACGTTATAAATTTAAAATAAACTAAACAATCTATTTTATTCAATATAGAATTGTTCTCAAGTGATGTTGTGTACACGCATGTCACCCCTAACACCACACCTTTCGGTTCAACCAAGACTAGCATGTTGTTAGTGCACATCTCACTGTATGCTCACCAACCTACCACGTATAACACCATCCTACCACATAACAAATATCTAGAAAATATCTAGAATGACCAACCCTATAAATACACTTCTGTCGAAGCCTTAAGACCTAAAAAAATATATTTCTACAGCAAACAAATTCGAGCCGCCACTTCCTTCGTTCGTTCAACAAAAAGGAAAACGAGAAAACCGTGCGGTCTTTGGACCCACAAAGCACGTCGATGAAGTGATGATGGTGACTGGAAACACGTCCAGTTTTGCGAGCGAGGGTGGAGCAAGAGTTGGTGCCTCATTTCCGAGGTTTGGCAAGAACTGACGGATGTTAGTTTGTGGGAAAAATGGGATCTACGGTTTGAGTATAAGTAGGTAAAACGCTTTGCATGGTTTGGTGGAAGTACCGTGTTGGTTAGTGGGTTTGAGATATTTGCTGGAGTGATGAAGGAACCGCAACATGAAGGATTGGATTTCATGAAGTGGTAACAGCGTGGAGTATATATTTGTGGAGGGAGTGATGGAGTGTACAGCCAGGTTTGAGGAGAGCACCGTGTTTAAACCAAAGGGTACTGCTGGGAAGAGGAGTTGGCGCTAGGATTTAAGGTGATTTTAGTTGGATTTTAAAGTAATTGAAGAAGGAGGAATTGATGGAGGAAACTGCGGCTATGGTGGAGGACCCTTGCTGGAAATCGCGATTTTGTACAGAAGGGAGAAGAAGTAGAAGTCGGCCGTGGGTTTTTATAGAGGGTTGGGCCTTAAGGTAAGGGAAAGCCCAATTAAAAGTTAGATTTTAGTTTTTATTTAATTTAAAATTGTTCAAACTTTAAAATCAAATATCTTGGTCATACAAGATCAGATTGACGAACCGTAAGTTGCGTTGGGATCGTATGGACGGGAGCAACACAATGAGACTGACCGGGAGTGAATCCGAGCTAGTTACAATTTATGGCGAAATAAATTATTCGTCGAAATCAAATAACGCAAACCGTTATTTAACAGTTAACGCGCCAATGTGAGTAAAACTCACCAACTCTGGACAGTTATATTTTTATAATGTATTCTTAGAACTATTAATCATCTGTTGATTTCTGTGTGTTGGTTGATTTGATTGAACTACTAGTCAGTTAGTGGAAATTATATATATATATATATATATATATGTAAACCGTTAAATATTTATATATTGATGCTGCTAGCAGAATATTTCCTATCGAACTGAAAGTGATGTTGATTTTATTCTTTAACATCTGTGATGCAGGAAAACAGGTTGGAGGGAGCCGACTGGGTTCCTCAATATTTATAATACTGTTTGTTTCATATATTGTGTTATATGACGTGATATATAATCTGTGTTGATTATATGTGTTTGGACGATATTGATCATCGTGATTTGATATGTTGAATACCATAACATACGGGATGTTGATAAGTAGATTTTCAAAGTGATATTGAAAACAGAATATTTATAAATGGAATATTTATAAATAAGAGATAATTATAAATTTGAATATTTATAAATAAGGAATATTTATAAATGTAATATTTATAAATAGTAGATATTTAGAAAGGAAGTAATTTCAAAACATTTTCTTTTTGAATGGAAAGGCCTGTGTGGCGGGTTTGGGGATTTTCCCGATGCTTCCAATACAAAGGAGGTTATGGCGAATTTTCCCGGAAAATTAAGGAGTTAGAATATTTTTAAAGAATAAATTTGAAAAGGGAATATTTGCAAACCATTTGCAAATAGAATAAAATAGAAAAAGAAATATTTGTAAGCCATTTACAAATAGAATTGGAAAGGGAATATTTAGAAAATAAATAGAGTTAATAAAAAGGAAATGTGTTTATAACGAAATAAGAAGTTATAAAAAGGAAACCATTATTAAATGAACATTTATAAAGTGAAGAACCGTTACTAAAAAGTGAATCTTTATAAATGAATAAACGTTGTTAAAAGGGGATCTTTTTAAATGGATAAACGTTATAAAAAGGAGAAATCGAATATGGTATTCGAAGTTAGTTAATCGAATATGGTATTCGAAGTTAGTTAAT
This sequence comes from Allium sativum, assembly GCA_030737875.1. NCBI lineage: Eukaryota > Viridiplantae > Streptophyta > Magnoliopsida > Asparagales > Amaryllidaceae > Allium > Allium sativum. The sequence continues at coordinate 669,977,081 of CM060924.1, forward strand.
CGAATATGGTATTCGAAGTTAGTTAATCGAATATGGTATTCGAAGTTAGTTAATCGAATATGGTATTCGAAGTTAGTTAGTCGAATATGGCATTCGAAGTTAGTTAGTCGAATATGGTATTCGAAGTTAGTTAATCGAATATGGTATTCGAAGTTAGTTAATCGAATATGGTATTCGAAGTTAGTTAATCGAATATGGTATTCGAAGTTAGTTAATCGAATATGGTATTCGAAGTTAGTTAATCGAATATGGTATTCGAAGTTAGTTAATTGAATATGGTATTCGAAGTTAGTTAATCGGATATGGTATTCGAAAAGAGTTAATCGAATATGGTATTCAAAAAGGGTTAATCGAATATGGTATTCGAAGTTAGTTATCGAATATTAGTTATTCGACAAGAGTTAATCTAGTGGAGTTAAATAGAGTTAAATGGAGTTAAATAGAGTTATCGAATATTAGTTATTCGAATGGAGTTAAATAGGGTTATCGAATATTAATTATTCGACAGGAGTTAATCTAGTGGAGTTAAATAAGTCGAGTTAATTAAGTTAAGTTAGTCAAGATAAGTTAATCAAACCGAGTTAATCCAAATGAGTTAAGTTAAAGGAGTTAGTCGAATATAGGTTATTCGAATAGAGTTAAAGGAGTTATCGATTATAGTTTAATCGGAAGGAGCTATCGATTAGTTTAATCGAAAGGAGATTATCGAATATATCATATTTGAAAGAAAGAGATCGAATATAGTTTATTCGAAAGAGAGAGATTTCGAATATAAGTTATTCGAAGAGAGATAATCGAATATAGGATATTCGAAGAAGAGTTAATCAAATAGAGATTACTCGAAAGAGAATTATACGTCGAATTCAATTATATCGAATTCGGGAAAGTAATATTTACTTTCCGGTTTTTAAATCAAGAGTATACACTAATAAATTAGGGTTAGGTTTAATTATTCGAATTAAAGAATAAAGGTTATAATTGAAGTTAGATATTTCGAAAGTAAGGATTATAACGGTATCGTTATAATCAATGTTTTCAATAAAGAAGTGGATTCGTAAATTGAATCCGAGAGTTATGTGAAGAAGTTGTTAAAGGTTTAAAAGATAAACTGTTACTATTTCGAAGTTATAACGTTGTTCAGTTAAGGTCTGAGAGGTAATTATACCCCAACTTGATTGACTTCCTTCTTAACTAAGGAATGGTAAGGTTTGATAGTGAATGATGGTTAAGTGAATTCAGTAAATGGTTTGAGTTGGCATAGCGATGTTTATTTAAACATCAGTTTAAAATCCAATAAAGGAACTTTGGAAATGTTTTTCCAAATAAGAAATCATAAATGTTTTCTAATATAGGAAACAGGAAATGGAAATGTTTTCCATTGTTAATAAAGTATATTTTCTAAAATTAGAAAATAAGAAATTTAGAATACAGGGAAACAGGAAATAAGTAAATTAATGAACTAAAGAGATAAATGTTGAATGATGATTGATTGATATAATTTCCATCTGGAAATAATATCGTTGTTTGCACACGTATTTTTCTTTGATAGTTAACTCACCGACTATCGAAGTTTTTGACCATTTTACGTTGTTAATATGGAGAGACCGGTTGGATTATTATCCAAAGAACCACTCTGTATTGGCATAAGCGTTGCAAATTATATATGCCAAAGATATTGAAGACGGAGTAAAATGCAAGGGCTATTGTATAAGTCTTAGATAACAGTGCCTAAGATGGATGTACTGAATAGTGCCTTCGGTTCATCCTGTTCCTGGATGACTTGTATGGATGAATGTCTGACAGAGTATTTCCAGAAAGGTCACGTACATTGATTTCTTCAACTGTACCAAGAGTGGAAGCGGAGAAGGGCACTTCTTCAGCTAACACGTAATGTACTGTTGTAGACGTCAATTAGTGATTTTCGATGGATCTGACAATGTGGCATTCGAAGTGAATCTGATGTGATGATAAAGCGTAGCTTCTAGCGTCGCATCCGGTAAATGACAGAAATCGGACAGGCAGCATGGCTAAGTCGGTCGCACCGAAGTAGGGTGTATAATCACCTATCTAGAGAATATTCATTTGCTTCTTTTAATCTATCAATGTTGTCCCATATATATACGGGAAACGGTTGCTAATCCCAACCGTTGGTGATGTTCATTCGATACACTCAAGCGAAATGAGTGGTCGGTCATGTGTGGCTGAGTTACAAGATGTTATTGTTGAACTCCAGTGTATCGTTCCTAGAGTACACTGATCGGAAGGTGGTTCCATACCCTGTCATAGTTGGAAATCCATTATCCAATACGTGCTTGCGATTTTGATTGTATACTAAATATGTAGAACGTGAGATGAAAGCGTTTCTGCTAGCTGATATCTATTTGTACATAGAACTTATATTAATATCAAAGGGTTTTTGATATAAAGATATTTTGGATTCTCATAAGGGAAAAAACCGTTCCGTTCTGCAGCATGGTCTTATGAGACATCGTTTACTTGTTCATATACCTGTTTAAACTGTTTTACTCATACCAGTCCCATGACTGACCCGGAGTTTATTTGTTTTGTTTTCCCTAAACTCTTGGGTGCCTAATTTTGTACGGGCAGTCAAGTAGTCAGGAATTTACAGATATACTGGAAGAGCGTGGAGCAGGAGGCTTCAAGATCATATAGCTATAGTTATTTCCGTTGTGTTGTAAGTGATGTACTCTGATAAGTGCTATTGTATACATAACTGTTATATTTCAAAGTTATGTTATCTATTATATGTTATTCGTTCCGCTGTGAGGTTCGTGTTACTCTGAAGTTGTGTTCTTCTTCTTCTTCTATTCTAAGTTTCTATCTAATCTATTCTCACCTTCTAATTTCTTTCATTAATTACCGGGATTTTTCGATGTTTTGGTTATCGACATCGAGCTTATGTCGATAACCAAAGTCGCTAAAAATCCGGGTCATTACAAGCAGCTAGTAGTTTTGGTTTCGCAGATTTTTCTTTATACAGGATCCTGGATTTACAGCTGGAGCTATATTCGGTCTGTATCCGTGTATTTCTTTCAGTTGTGTTATATATTATTTTTCCGCTGCTTTGTAATTTGAATTCCTAATATTTATCAAATGTATATTATTCATTCATACTCTATTATATTCTTGTACTCTGATGTAATTGTTGTAATAAGCAATGAAATATTCTGTCGTTTGTGTTCTGATTTGTCATGTTCTCAACTCAATCCGGGCTTTCCCATAAGGGCAAGTTTGAGTCGTTTTATGAACGTTGTTGATCTAGGTCTGAGAGGTAATTAAAATACCTCAACTGGAATGACTTCAGGATTACCTGAGATGATATTAGTTGTAATAGTAAAGAGGAGTAATAATTTATTATTTCCATTAAAGAAATAATAATGCAACATTATTGGTAAGCATTTGAAAAATATATAATGGGGATTCCGAAGTTAAAGAAATTAAAAAGATCCGAGGATATATAATTATGTTTCCAAAGTAAAGGACAATAAAAAAAGGATTGTACGAAAATATAACGATATTTTCAAGTTAAAAGGAATTTAAATGTTAAGTTTTAAAATAGACTTATTCTATAAGAATAAGCATGGGTTATTGTTTAAAGTAATGAACAAAAGGGATTTCGTAACGTTATTTTACGAATAATAAGTTGAGTTAATTTCCCAATTATAGATAATGAAGAATGATGGAGCAAATGTTTGAAAAGATAGTTAAATGGAAACTGAATACGGTTATAAGATATTTTTCTAAGTATTATATTGAAATTGTTTTTGAGAACATTAATATATTAAAATAAGAAGTAAATATTGTATTATTAAATTATTGAAAGGTTTAGAAGTTTAATTAACCAATCGTTAATTATTTTTACTTAAAAGGGCCAAGTGATGCTGAATACTGAACCAGTGAACTCATTTTACTTGCATGATTGAAAAACTGTTTATTTTGATAGTTAAATATCCGACTATCAAATCTGGCCTATATGATTGTTGGTATGGAAAGATCGGGATCGGATTTATATTCGAAAACCATTCCGACCAACAAATACGTGAAGATATCAGAAGATGAACGAGATGGAGCATTGAAGACCGCAGATCTTCATAAACGGAATAATTACTAATAATCTCTGGTTTAGAGGCCGTAAATATACTGTGATTCTGTCGTGGTTGAAATCTACGGATTGCAAGGACTTCTTGCTACTGATCCATAGGGTGATACCTAGGATGTGGTAGAAAGTTACCTTCAGTTCATCCTGTTCCTGGATGACTTGTATGGGCGAATGTCTGACAAAGTAATTTCAAAAGATCATGTACATTGATTTCTACAAACGTACTTCTGTTGGTGGTGGAGGAATTCGTTCCTTTTGCTTAAACACCCAGAGTATTTTTGTGGACGTCGATTAGTGATTCCTGGCGGATTAGACGATGTGGAATTCAGAGTGAATGGTGGCCAAATGTTCTAAAGATATTTATGACCTCTAGCCTCATCAACTGGGAAATGACACAAAATCGGGTAGCTGGCATGGCTATGTGGGTCGCACCCATCAAAAGGGTATATCATTACCTGATCTGGTGAAATCAAATGCCTTCGGTTGTTCCTTTTTATTTATATATGTATGTTATCGGTTCGGTTGGCTGGGCCCCATCCGTGGTAATGATATATTTGGTACTCTCAAGAGAAAGTGAGGGGTCGGTCATGTTTAGCCTAGGTTGCAATATGTTCTTGTTGAACTCCAATGTATTCATCTCCAGAGGTACATTGTCGGAAAGGTGGTCCCATACCTTGCCAGGAAACCCATTCTCCAATAAGAGCCCACGGTTTTGAATGTATACTATATATGTAGAGCGTGAGATGCAAGCATTCTGGTAGATTGATATTTATTTGTATTTAGACACTATTATAATATCAGAAAAGTTATTGGTTTCAAAAATGTTTTTGGATATCGTAAGGTAAAAATCGTCCTTATTTATGTGTGGATTTGGTCTTACGATTATCCTTTCTTTCGAAAGGATTTTAAATTTTAAAATTAAGTTGTGTGATTCTTTAAACTTAGTGTGTTTTTCTCACTCTGGTTCACCAGAATGACCCGATATTTGTAATGCTCGGGTTAGATCGGGTTTTACAGGTTCAGGTTATGATGCTGCGAATTTCAGAAGACGTCCTAGAGAAGTTCAGATGTATGATATATATTTGGTACTTATTCCATTGTGTGGTTGTATATGAGGACAGATTAATATAATTGTCCAGATGTGTGATGTACTCTGATGATTGTAAGTTTTATCTCAAGCTCTCTATAAATATTTATTTCTATATTATATTTTGTTCCGCTGCGATATGAGACTCTGTTTCGGATGTGTTTCTTCTTATTATATTCTAATATTTCTTTCTTTCTTATATCACCCTCTGATTTCTTTCTAATAGCTATCTGCTTTCCTGTATAATTTGAGTTGACATTGTTTGATAAATGTCGGCTTAAACTGTACTAAAAAGTGGGTCGTTACATATATAATACATAACACGTAATAATGATTTTAGGAATTTGGCTTATTCCTCTCAAAGAAATCAAATTAATTATATTTAATTGCCATGCAGAAGAAAAGGAAACCTTTGATTACAAACCTTCAATCAAGCATATGTTGATCTTTACCATTGACAATGCCACATGTCGGAAGGAAACCTTTGATTATAAATCTTCAATCAAACAACATGAAAGGAATATTCTTTTATCTTTGGAAAGAATTTTTTTTTCTTAGGTCCAATATTCATGTAGAGAGGAGACTTGAGCCATTATAAATACTCGTGTACCCATTGTAAACATTGTTCATTCTTTTCTTCTTCTCATTATTAAAAGCTTTGCTTTTATTTTATCTCTGCATTTTTATTTTTCATGGAAGTTTGTATTGTCTATTCAATTAGATTTGATAGAGCATAAATAGCTATTGCATTCTAGTTTCATATTAGTGATTGGCCGTTTGATTAGACTCAACGTTAATCCAATTTTTTATATTCTATTTGTTTATTTTTGTTCTGCAATTTTATTTTCAATATTTTATTTTCTTTGTTGATCATTGAATTTATTATAGATCTAATTAGATTTGAATCTTTAGTAAACTTAATTGTCGTTTTACTTGTTTTTGTTGATAATTGCAAATTTAGTTACCAGTTCAATTAGTTTTGTTCTGAATCAAATTGCAATTTCAATTTTATTTCAACCACGTCTCCAACTTTGTCTAACTCATCCATGAAATCATATAAACAATAGATTTTATTTTTTTCTCCTTGTGTTCGACTTGCATACTACACACATGTGCGCTTGCAGTAATTATTACATAATTAGCGCTTTTCTAGTCTATTGAAAAGTGTCAAGCAAGTTTTTGGCTCCATTTTCTTCTAATCCTCAAACTTCTCAAATTTCACTTCAATCCAAGCCTTCAATTCAACCATATAGGCATTCTAATGTTCAATCATCAACTCGGTCTTCTTAAGAAATTGTTTGGTTAGAGAAACAGATAAACAAACAAGATGCAAAAATCGAACAAATGATGAATATGATGAAGGAGTTAACGAATAGTAATGAGAAAGGAAAATTACCCAATCAACCCAAAGTGAATCCAAAATATAACTCTCGTATTGTGAATTCTAGTGAGGACAAAAACTATAATTCAGTAAACGTTGTCACCACCCTTAGGTCTGGACAAACAATTGACAGCAATGTTAACAATTCCGCCAATCCTTCAATTTCAACTCTAATTCAAAGGCTTGACACTTGTTCATTAGCTACTAAGGCTAATCCTTATGAACCTTTCAAACTTCCATCTTCTTCGAATATTGGCAACCCCAATATCTCTTCTTCTAATGTTGTCAACCCCGATAATATCTCTTCTTCTAATGTTGGCATTCCCAAGGTCTCATCTTCTATACCTCTACCTCCTTCATTTCCCTTGTCGACACCATCTTCTTCAAATGATCAAATCACCGAAAGAGCCTATAAACAAATTTCTCCTTATCCTCGTAGACTTAACAATAGAAAGAAGGAGGAAAATTTTGAAAAACTTCTTGAAATCTTCAAACAAGTTCATGTAAATATTCCACTTTTAGACACCATTGAACAAATTCCTTAACATCCCAAGTGTCTCAAAGGGCTATTCACCGAAAACGAGCACTAATGTTCCTAAAACTGTCTTTTTGATTGTGAATACTAGCTCTATTTTCTCAAATCATTCACTGATCAAGTATAAGGACACCAATTGCCCTACAACCGGTTGCAAAAAAGGGAACACCCTCATTAGTCATGCCTTACTTGATCTTGATGCAAGTATCAATCTTCTCCCCTACACTGCTTATCGTCAATTAGGACTTGGGGAATTGAAACACACGAACCTCACAATTCAGTTGTCTGATAGATATGTTAAAAAACCATTGTGTATAATTGAAGATGTTTTAATTAAAATTGAACAATTCTATTTCCTGTGGATTTCATGGTTCTTAATGTAGGATCTAAATTAACCCTAGAGGGGGGGTGAATAGGGTTTATCGCAGATTTTCACAGAGTAATTAAATAATGTCAAACACAAATAATAATCAGAATAATTGCGGAAAATAAATAACACACAGATTTACCCAACTTCGGCAAAACCCTGCCTACTGATGCATTCCCCAAGGTTTCTACTAGGAGTTAAAACAATCTCTGTGCTTACAATCCCTTGTAAACTCGCGACACTCGCTCCCAACTGTTCTTAACCCTACGCTCAAAACCCTGCACTGGTTTTTATCCCCAAAACCATATCTCCCCGAATTACAAACCCTGTAATTCGTCTCCCTAGTTTTAGAGACAAACTAAAAAACTCTGATTTGATAACAACTTGAATCTAAAGACGAATAAAAAACAAAACAAATTTAAAAAACATATTAAAAATCCTTAGGAGTTAAAATAAATGGGTTATCCCCTTTTAAAGAACTTGGCCGGCCTCTTTATAATTTGCTTCACCACTTTAAGCTTTTGGTCCGATCTCTTTGTTCAGTTGGAAATTGAATGGCGGCCTAGGGTTTGCTTCTGGAAACAAATATGTTGATGGCGATCTAGGGTTCCAATTTTCTGAATCAAGACAGCCGCTCTCCTCTCTGATGTCCTTCGATTTCCGATTGCAATCTTCTCTGGTTGAATTGAAGAAGCTTGATTTCAATCCAAGTAATTTCTATTCTCGGGTATGGTTTTAAATCCGAATTTCTCTTTTTATTGTGCTTGAACTTGGATGATCTGTTGTCAATGATGATATGGGTGTTATATAGGATTTTAAATCCGAAATTATCTCTGATTTCGTATTATGATTTGGTCGTGGTATATACGGAAATATTGGGGCTTGAAAACTTTGTGGTTTCTAGAATTGCTTCTGGATATTTCTTCGATTCAGTTTTTGTGGAGTAACTTGCATTTAACCTGTATACTTTAAACTTGAATTTCCTGCTTTAAATCAATCCCTTGATTTCTGGAACTTGAAATCTTCAAACTTGCGTGTGAATCTTGACTTTGAATCTGTCTGACTTCCTCCTTTAAAAATATTGATTAAGAAAAAACATGGTATTTTTCCTTGGTGATTTCTGGAATTTGATTATATTTTCAGGTTGACCATTTCTAAATTGATCTTTTCCCTTATTATTCGAATGGAATTTTTTTTAATACTGTTTCCTTAAGCAAGACTGATATGAACAGATTTGTATTAACTAGTTGCACAAATCCTTCACTTGAACTTGCCATTGCATACTCTACTTTGAACTGTTGTTACATGATTTGTTTGTGCACAACACTGTTTTACTGTGTGGACTTGTATCGCTTGATTTTGAACTGATGCCCTTCTAATTAGCCATGACTTGATGAACAGACACTCAACTTGATCTTCCATATATTTGAACTGATATCACTCTTGATACTTTTGTCATTCTTGCACCATCCAAGTGATTTCACTCTTGTATGAATGTTGGCTTGTACTTGCTCAAACATGATACTGATTTGTATAAGGCTGTAGCATTCTTGTTTATGCTATGTTGTTTTGTTCTCACTACACCATAAATGTTATTGTCCTCATACATATAGCTGCTTTGTTGTATTGTCCCATATGTTCATATCTCCACCTTTTAATTGTCCAATGTCACATGTAGTTGAAACTGCCTGAAACTGCAGTGCCCTTGTGTTCACTTGAGTTGAACTTAACTCTTGTTCATATATAGCATAGCCTGGACTGTAGCACTTGTAATGCACTGTTCGACCACATTGATTTCATTGTTGAATGTGTTGCTTCAATGTATATGCTGAAATGAAATGCATTACTAGATTTCTATTATGTTCATCATGATCATTGAGCTGCTATGTTGTCTTTGCCACTGTTGTTTATGCCTTCATACTACTATGCTTGCACTTATGAGTTTTGCACCACCATTTACTTAGACTTGAATCAATCTTGCTGACCCTTTGTTAAAACTTGTTACACCATTTGTTTTGGCCTGACCCTGAACTTTGCTCGGCTCTGTCATATCTCAAATTGCTTTTCCATGTTTCCATGAACACTTGAACTTGTTGTAGAACACTGTGTTGATCATACTTCTTGTGCTCGACCCCTATGCATGTACTTCTTTGGTCTTGCCTGTATTGCACCATGTCTTCATTTGTATTGCTGCCATATACATGTTGTTTTGAGCTGTGCTACTTCTTTGATATTTGTATTCATGCTACTTTTTCAATCTTCATCGCTACTTTGTAATTGTACCACTCATTCATGTACACATCCTCATGCAGCACAATTTTGCTGCTTGTCAGTACATACTTGCATTTCTGAAATTGATTTCTCATACACTTGTGTTGTCTGAAATACTTGGCTCGACACTGCCTTGATCCTGTTGTTTGTTCATGCTGACATGTACTTGGTCTGCTATGTTCACCTTTTTTGTTTTGACCTACATGCTGGTTTGCATTTTGACGTTGAGCCACTTTGCTGAGTTGACTTTATTTCTTAAACTTGTATTCAATTGTCCTATTGTTGATTGTACACTGGGTCGATACGGTCCATTGTGACTACTCCTCAGTCGTACACTGATCGGCGAGGCAGTGCACACATGTATATTTATACACGTGTGTACATGCAGCCATCAGACGAGTTTTTCTGTCCCTGCATATCAGTCCAAGTCTAGAAAAATGATGAGATACACACCAAAATTCTGAGGCAGATAAAATTTAAAAATAAATTTTTATTTGCTTGTATTTAAACTATTTTTGTTGCAGTCTACTGTGTGTGTTTCTTATGACAGGTATGACGACAGTACTTAACTGAAGACTGTGAAGGCAGAAGATAGAAGACAAAAGACAGTGAAAAAATATCAGTGTCAATGTATGACAGTGTCTGTAAATATAGTTGTATAGAGTGAGTGATAATTTTGTATGAATGAAATGTAGTATATCAAATAGTGGAGTTATAAGAGATGTACTTTTTGAAGTTGAAATAAAACATTTTTATTTAAATGAAATACTGTGTGATTGTTTAAATTTCTGCACAGTTATATTTTATTTAAATAGAAATATTATATTCCTGTCTGTTGTGTAGTATATCAGTGCATTTACAAACACATTCAATAATAAAATATATTTGGTTGTTATCATCAAACAAAAATCATATAATTGTGTATACAACACTGTTATATACAACAATTTCCCCTTTTGATGATGACAAACAAATAAAAGATTTTGAATGTGTTTGAACGTGAAATATATTACTCCCCCTATTTGTATGCTCCCTCTACAACTGAACTCCCCCTATATATGTGGAAAAATATGAATGATGAAATCCAATTGACCATTTTCCATCTAGATATTTAATTTCCAATCTTAAAATATTTTTAAATTAATTATTCATCAATCAAAATCTTGACCATTCTCCCCCTTTTGTTACCATCAAAAGGATAATAGAAATCGAAACAGTGATGAATATGGACTATAAATATAAATTCAAATTAAGAGAGAGAATATATATCGTAAAACCCATTTAATCAAACAAAAATCATAATAATCTTTAAATCAGAAGCAAATTTCACTTTCAGAATGAATGGATTTACGATGAATTTTATAGAATGAGGAGAGTTCAATTGAATATTTAAATACGAATTTCAAAGATTTTAAATATGCTCAAAAATGTGTTAAGCACTTTCTAACCACGCATAGCCCAAAGGTCTTTTAAATGGGGTTAGTAGTAACTTAACTTTATCCTCTCTAATGAGTTCCATCCATGCACAACCCAAAGGTCTTTTAAGTGAGAATAGAAGCACATAGAGATTAAGGTAATTCACCCATGCATAACCGCGAGGACTTTTAAATGGGAGTGAATACCAAGGATAAATTATTTATTTATTTATTTATTTAATTCCAAGAAAAATTAGAACTCCCCAAATTAAATAAAACCATGATGAATGGCTGAAATGTGGTAGACATAGAGGATGGTCGTGAAATAAGCTCTAATTCAAAGATATTATAAAATCTGTCCAATCATCATGTGATTTAAAATTACATCTCCTCTAGTTATGAATTATACCATAGTCACAACTCATCACAAATTCATAAATCTATTAATAATTTTGATGAGTCATAAAATGGTTCAAATCAATCAATAATTTAAATTTTTGAATAATTAAAAATAATTTTAAAATTGAAAATATCAATTTCGAGAGGATTTTTTGAAAATATCAATGTAATTTAGAAAATCAGCTTCAAAAATCAATCAGTAGAATACGAAATTTTCTAATATTTATAATGCTGATTGTTCCTAGACAATTTTAAAAACATTTATATATTTAATTCAAATTGTCTATGGCATTTAAAGATATTTAATCACTGATTTTTCAATTTATCGTCCAATCACCAAGATATTCAAACAAATCAAATTTCCTTAACATAGCAGCACAAGATCTTTTTCAAAACAAGAATCACACGTGACATTCTCTGAGAATTTTTAGATAAACACAAGAAACATTCAGCGATCGAATCTAAGATAATTATTTGAGATCACAAAAAAAATTCATAATCTAGGAAATTCAACAATCTATAATGAATGATTTCAAAATCAGCCAAGTAAAAAATAAAGAAAATAAAAGAAATAAAAACTAAAAAAGGAAAATAAACTAAAAGGAATTAAAATAAAAGTACGAGTTTAGAGATCATACCTGACTTACCATAATCAATGTGATCCAATGAATCTCCAACTCTGAATCTATGGCTAAGGAACTCCAAATAATTTGATATATGAATCAATTTGAAATTTGTCTCTCTTAAGCACAGTTGTTCCTTAGCCTCCCACGGTACCTAATTGTTTATATGATCAAGTGGTCTAACAAAAGTTGTTTTACCACTCTTATCTTCGTTTACACGTTTTGGTACCCAAACCCGTTTATATAACAATCCATTACCGTCCACTACAGTACCCTTTGGAACCCAAACTCATTTAGATTTATTTTGTTATTTTTTGGAATCCAAACAGATTTAAATGAATTGTTTTTAAACGAGTTATCAATTTGTTTGTGATTTAAAAACCCTTTGAAATTATTAAATTTTAAAAATTCAATTTGATCATTTTCAAAACCATTTAAAGAATTTTTAAAATCATTAGAATTTTGTTTTTCAACTTGATCAGATCCAAAGCCAAGTCCATTTTTATTTTGAATAAAAAATTGGTTTTTTAACAACATATTCAACGATTTCTCTCCTTTGGAAAATTTAGTCAAAGTTGACTCAAGTCGTTGAATTTTAAATTTAAGGTTGCTATTTTCTTTCATTAAATTTGAACAACGATTAATAGCGATTTTCCTCTTTTCAGCATCAGTTTGTTTCAAAACAAAATTTTCGTTTTCAAGTGCTTTGATTTTAGCATTGGACTTAGAAATTTCAATTTCAAATTGTTTTGGCTTTTCAAAATCAAGTTTCTCAGATTCTCTAAGCTTTTCAATCTCCTTTTCAAAATCATGATTTTCGTTTTTCAAATTCATGTTTTCACTTTTAAGTAACTAAAGATCATTTTTTAATTTCAAAAAAACGTTACTCAAAAATTGACATTTTTCACATTATGAAAACGGTGAATTCTTACCCTTTTCAAGTTTTCTTTCTAAACTGTTATTTTCTTGAACTAGTTTTGGCCTATCAGATTTCAATTTCTTAACTTTTAGTTCAAGAGAATCAACAGTTTTCGTGAGGTCGTGACACATTAGAATTAATTCTTTATAGGTAAAACTCGATACCTCACTATAATCCTCTTCACTACCTTCCGAATCAGATTGAGCCATAAGACACAAATTAACTTCTTCTTCATCACTTTCAGAAACTTCTTCTCCTTCCTCGTCATCCCATGTAGCAGCAAAAGCCTTCTTCTTCCTTCTGAACTTCTTCCTCTTTTCATTTTTAAGCTTTGGGCAATTTGGTTTGATATGTCCGGGTTTCTTGCAATTGTAGCAAAACACTTCATCGTCTGAACTATCTGAACTTTCGGACTTGTCGGTTTTTGAATTCTTCTTTTGTGGTTTGTATTTTCCTTTGGCCACTTTTTCAAAACCATGGCTATCTTTTTAGCGGGATCATCATCATTACTTTCAACAGAATTATTTAGAGCGATCGTCTTTTTCTTTGATTCAGAATCCTTTCGTTCTTCTCTTGCTTTTAACTCCATCTCGTAAGTAATCAGATTTCTGATCAACTCTTCCATGCTTACTTTATTCAGATCTTTTAATTCTTGTATCGCCATCACCTTAGCTTCAAAATTCATCGGTAGCACTCTCGATATTTTTCTGATCAATTCCACTTCGGTATAGGTTTTTCCAAGAGCTTTTGCATTGTAGACTAGTGATGAGAAACGTCCATACATCTCTTTTATATCTTCGTCTCTTTGCATAGAGAAATTTTCATATTCGTTGCTGAGTAGAGCGAGACGAGATTCCTTCACTTGAGACGTACCTTCGTGTGTGACCTCCAACGTATGCCATATTTCCTGCACAGTCTCACAATGAGAAATTCAATTAAATTCAGTTTTATCAAGAGCACAGAATAAAGCATTCATCGCTTTGGCATTAGTTGAAAATAATTTTTTATCATTAGCATCCCACCTGTCTTTTGATTTAGGAATTTCAACAACACTAACAATAACAGGGAGATCTATAACCCGTTTCAATAATATCCCACACATCATAGTCGACTGAACTCAAATAAATTTTCATCATAGCTTTCCAATATGCATAATCAATTCCATTCAATATTGGTGGCCTAGCTATGGACTGACCCTCAGAAAATGCGTTATTGGACAGATTCATGACTCTAGAGTTAAAATAAAATAAAAAACACCTGCTTTGATACCACTTGTAGGATCTAAATTAACCCTAGAGGGGGTGAATAGGGTTTATCGCAGATTTTCACAGAGTAATTAAATAATATCAAACACAAATAATAATCAGAATAAATGCGGAAAATAAATAACACACAGATTTACCCAGCTTCGGCAAAACCCTGCCTACTGTTGCATTCCCCAAGGTTTCTACTAGGAGTTAAAACAATCTCTACGCTTACAATCCCCTGTAAACTCGCGACACTCGCTCCCAACCGTTCTTAACCCTACGCTCAAAACCCTGCACTGGTTTTTATCCCCAAAACCAGATTTCCCCGAATTACAAACCTTGTAATTCGTCTCCCTAGTTTTAGAGACAAACTAGAAAACTCTGATTTGATTACAACTTGAATCTAAAGACGAATAAAAAAAAAATTTAAAAAACATATTAAAAACCCTTAGGAGTTAAAATAAATGGGTTATCCTCTTTTAAAGAACTTGGCCGGCCTCTTTATAATTTGCTTCACCACTTTAAGATTTTGGCCCTATCTCTTTGTTCAGTTGGAAATTGAATGGCGACCTAGGGTTTGCTTCTGGAAACAAATATGTTGATGGCGATCTAGGGTTCTAATTTTCTGAATCAAGACAGCCGTTGTCCTCTCTGATGTCCTTCGATTTCCGATTGCAATCTTCTCTAGTTGAATTGAAGAAGCTTGATTTCGATCCAAGTAATTTTTGTTCTCGGGTATGGTTTTAAATTCGAATTTCTCTTTTTATTGTGCTTGAACTTGGATGATCTGTTGTCAATGATGATATGGGTGTTAAATAGGATTTTAAATCCGAAATTATCTCTGATTTCGTATTATGATTTGGTCGTGGTATATACGGAAATATTGGGCTTGAAAACTTTGTGGTTTCTAGAATTGCTTCTGGATATTTCTTCAATTCAAATTTTGTGGAGTAACTTGCGTTTAACCTGTATACTTTAAACTTGAATTTCCTTCTTTAAATCAATCCCTTGATTTCTGGAACTTGAAATCTTCACACTTGCGTGTGAATCTTGACTTTGAATCTGTCTGACTTCCTCCTTTAAAAATGTTGATTAAGAAAAAAACATGGTATTTTTCCTTGGTGATTTCTGGAATTTGATTATATTTTCAGGTTGACCATTTCTAAATTGATCTTTTCCCTTATTATTCGAATGGAATTTTTTTTAATACTGTTTCCTTAAGCAAGACTGATATGAACATATTTGTATTAATTGGTTTGCACAAATCCTTCACTTGAACTTGCCATTGCATACTCTACTTTGAACTGTCGTTACATGATTTGTTTGTGCACAACACTGTTTTACTGTGTGGACTTGTATCACTTGATTTTGCACTGATGCCATTCTAATTAGCCATGACTTGATGAACAGACACTCAACTTGATCTGCCATATATTTGAACTGATATCACTCTTGATACTTTTGTCATTCTTGCACCATCCAAGTGATTTCACTATTGTATGAATGTTGGCTTGTACTTGCTCAAACATAATACTGATTTGTATAAGGCTGTAGCATTCTCGTTTATGCTATGTTGTTTTGTTCTCGCTACACCATAAATGTTACTGTCCTCGTACATATAGCTGCTTTGTTGTATTGTCCCATATGTCATATCTCCACCTTTTCATTGTCCAATGTCACATGTATTTGAAACTACCTGAAACTGCAGTGCCCTTGTGTTCACTTGAGTTGAACTTAACTCTTGTTCACATATAGCTTAGCCAGGATTGTAGCACTTGTAATGCACTGTTCGACCACATTGATTTCATTGCTGAATGTGCTGCTTCAATGTATATGCTGAAATGAAATGCATTACTAGATTTCTATTATGTTCATCATGATCATTGAGCTGCTATGTTGTCTTTTCCACTGTTGTTTATGCCTTCATATTGCTATGCTTGCACTTATGAGTTTTGCACTACCATTTACTCAGACTTGAATCAATCTTGCTGACCCTTTGTTAAAACTTGTTACACCATTTGTTTTGGCCTGACCCTGAACTGTGCTCGGCTCTGTCATATCTCAAATTGCTTATCCATGTTTCCATGAACACTTGAACTTGTTGTTGAACACTGTGTTGATCATACATCTTGTGCTCGGCCCCTATGCATGTACTTCTTTGGTCTTGCCTGTATTGCACCATGTCTTCATTTGTATTGCTGCCATATACATGTTGTTTTGAGCTGTGCTACTTCTTTGATATTTGTATTCATGCTACTTTTTCAATCTTCATTGCTACTTTGTAATTGTACCACACATTCATGTACACATCCTCATGCAGCACAATTTTGCTGCTTGTCAGTACATACTTGCATTTCTGAAATTGATTTCTCATGCACTTGTGTTGTCTGAAATACTTGGCTTGACACTGCCTTGATCATGTTGTTTGTTCATGCTGACATGTACTTGGTCTGCTATGTTCACCTTTTCTGTTTTGACCTACATGCTGGTTTGCATTTTGATGTTGAGCCACTTTGCTGAGTTGACTTTATTTCTTAAACTTGTATTCAATTGTCAGTACAAATATAGAGATGATTTATTCTTATGTAATATTTTTATGTTAAGAACACACAAAAAGAATGACTTCATTTTCTATGCAAATGTTTGTGTTAAGAACACAAATAAAAAGAGTGCTTTACTTTAATGTAGATATTTGTGTTAATAACACAAATAAAAAGAGTGATTTATTTTCTATGTAAATATTTGTGTTAATAACACAAATAAAAAGAGTACTTTATTTCTATGTAAATATTTGTATTAATAACACAAATAAAAAGAGTGCTTTATTTCTATGTATATATTTGTGTTGATAACACAAATAAAAAGAGTACTTTATTTCTATGTAAATATTTGTGTTGATAACACAAATAAAAAGAGTACTTTATTTCTATGTAAATATTTGTGTTAATAACACAAATAAAAAGAGTACTTTATTTCTATGTAAATATTTGTGTTGATAACACAAATAAAAAGAGTACTTTATTTCTATGTAAATATTTGTGTTAATAACACAAATAAAAAGAGTACTTTATTTCTATGTATATATTTGCATAGTGAATGCAAATAAAAAGAATGTTTTTTTCTTTGTTATCTATACATATATTTGTGTTGAAACACAAATAAAAAGAACGACTTTATTTTCCTACGCAATACTTGCATTATCAATGCGAGTAAAAAGAATGGTTTTATTTTCTTATGCAATACTTGCATTGTAAATGCGAGTAAAAAGGAATGGTTTTATTTTCTTATGCAATACTTGCATTGTAAATGCGAGTAAAAAGGAATGGTTTTATTTTCTTATGCAATACTTGCATTGTAAATGCAAGTATAAAAGATGATTTCTATTCTTATGAAATACCTGCAATGTAAATGCAAGTATAAAAGAATGATTTCTATTCTTATGAATTACTTGCATTGTGATTGCAAGTATAAAAGATTAACTTCTTTTAAATGTGAATATTTGTGTTAAAAACACAAATAAAAGTATGACTTAATTTGCTATGTAAATGTTTGTATAGTAAATGCAAACAAAAAGATTAACTTCTTAATCGAAAAGTGAGAATGATACTTTTACACCTTTTCAAATTATATTTGTTTGCAATAGAAAATGCAAACAAAATGTGTATTCTTTATAAATCGTGATTTATTCGCATTATGAATGCGGATAAAAAGAAGTAAGTTTTATTTCTAACATCTTATTCGCATTGTGAATGCAGACAAAAAGGTGAATTTTTAAATCTTTATCACTTGTTCGCATTTGTGGATGCAAAACAAAAAGCTAATTTCTTATTACAATGATTTTGTTCGCATTTGTGGATGCGAACGAAAAGTGAATTTTTAATCTTTATAAATTGTTCGCAATTGTGGATGCGAACAAAAAGTAATTTTCTTATTTTTAAAAAGTTTGTTTGCACTTGTGCCTGCAAAATCAAAAGCAAGTTTTATTCTCTCATTGTAAATTATAAATAGAAAGGTAAATTTTATTATCAAGTTTTATTTACATTATAAGACGTAAATAAAAAGGTAAATTTTGGTTTCAAGTCATATTTGTGTTTTAAGAACACAAATGAAAATGTAAGTTTTTATTCCCATTCATGTCCACATTTTAAAGTGAAAATAAAAAGTAAAATTTCTGTTTCAAGTTTTATTTGTGTTTTAAGACACAAATGAAAATATAAGTTTTAAGTGTTAATTACATTATACAAATGTGAACAAAATAAAAAGTAAACTTTGTTTACAATGTTATTTATATTATGCAAATAAAATAAAAAGAAGATTTTGTTTCAATTCATATTTACATCATATAAGTGTAAATAAAATAAAAAGTAAACTTTATTTCCAATGTTATTTACAATATAAAATGGAAAACAAAAGTAAACTTTGTTTCCAAGTTCTATTTGTGTATTGAGAACACAAAAAAAAAATGTAAGTTTTTATTTCAATTCATATCCATATCATGAAGTGAAAATAAAAAGTAAATCTTTGTTTCAAGTTTCATTTACATTATGAAAATGTAAATAAAATAAAAAGTAAATTTTGATAATTTCTATTTTTGACATTTTTTTTCAAAGTAAACTTTTTTTTTACTTTATTTATTTAATATTTTGTTCGCATTGAAAAATGTAAACAAAATATAATCTTTGGTAAATTTCTATTTTTGTAATCTAATTTCACAATTTACAAATGTCAAGTTTCGTGTCACATACTCAACGTTCAATTACAACGGTTTTTGTTTAACCATTGACCAATATCACAAGTGACAAATTTGGCGTCACGAAACTAATAACATGAATAGAGATTTTTGTCTTAACCATTTCTAATTACGCAGAATGTCCAATTCGGTGTCATTTGAATAAATACACAAAAATAGAGATTTTTGTTCTAATTAATTTCTAACATCACGAAAGGTAAAATTTGGCAAGCATATAAACAAAAATAGGAATTTTGTTTATAATTAAATCATCACAAGATTGTAAACTTTGGTGTCAAAATATTCTTTTATTTTGAATTGAAAAGTAAATCAATTCAGATCTAAGCAAGGTTTTGACATGCAAATGGTGACAAACATTTTCTATTTTGAATTGAGAATTTGTCAATTCAATTCTAAACTAGATGTATAAATAATATCAAACATTTTCTTTTATTTCAATTGGAAATTTGTCCATTCAATTCTAAATAAGGTGTATAACATAGAATAAGTGACAATCACATGGATCTAGACTACTCATTGCAAACACAGAATCAACCATCACAAATATGATCACACGAAACAAATCTAAAGTATACAAATATAAATAAATAGAAATAAATAAATTTATTAATTATTTTAAAATTAGAGATATCTCACATTCGTTGCGAATTTGTCAAAATCTCAACTGCTTAGAATTGTCCCTTTTGCAGTCTATGATTGTAGAGCTTCGTCGTACGATTCCTTTTTTGTTCAAGTTTGCTCCATCGCCTAGATTTCAATTTTACGATTCCAACAGATCCGGAATCACGCGATCTCGTGCTCGTATGGAAAAAGATACAATGATTAATTACATATTTTAATTAATTAATAAATTTAAAACTCTTTTTATTTGAAAATCTCACCTTGTCTGGATTGATGAAGACAAGAAATAAGAGACCATCTTAAGCAGTGAATTTGAAATTGAAAATCCTTTATTTTTGGGAAGGAGGCTGGACAAAATTTTAAGAAGAAGAGGATACCATGAAGTTTAGGGAAGAGGAGGCTGATAAAAGTAGAAAGACATTTTATGTAGAAAGGAGGAAGAAGATCTAAAATTTACAGAAGACCATAGTAGAGAAGAAGAAAAATAATGAGAAAGGAAATTAAGAAAGATGCGTTATTTATTTCTCATTTGTGTCCCTTCACATGTTGTACGATACAAAAGAAATAAATTAGATGAGGTGGCGTATTTATCTCATATTCAAAATTCAAAAGTAATTGATTGAGAAAACGAGATAATTGGAATATAGACTAAAGATAATGGCAGGTTATAAATGGTAAGGGAAAACAACCATATGAGATGGTAGGTAGAAATGAGAAAGTAGTGGTAGGTGGAACTTTTAAAAGGGATGATACATGAAATGGGGACAAAAGATAACTATGATATAAATCAAAGGAGGGACCCACCCTTAATATCTTTAACTACCATGCACAAATTTTAAACTCATTTGTACATATGGTTCTCTTTCTAAAACCATTGATTACACATTTTTTTATTATTATTTAGGAATTCCAATTCGTCTAAACATTAAATTCTAAATTTCTATTTCTAGGAAGAAAATAAAGGGTTGTCATCTAATTATACCAACTCATTATTTTTTTACTACAATATATAAACAATAGGTATGAAATTTCAATTAAATACATATATCATTATTACTGCAACCAACATTGCTAAGATACACATCTATATTACTTTTCAATTTTTGAAATGTATAATATTAATGTTTCAGTATTTAATGAACCTATTCAAAAATTCAAAGAAAAACATAGGGAGAGAGAGAAAACGGGAATGTAATTAATGCTTGACCTTATTGTTTAATGCCAATTGTTAGAAAGTTTATAACTTTGTTTGCATGTAAACGTTAATATTTAATAAATGCACATTTTCTATCTCTCTAACATGTAACTGTTAATATTAAACAAATGTATGTTTTCTACTGTTAAAACATTTTTATTACGTTAAAACGTTTTATCAAACTATGAATCCCTTTTTTAAAGATTCGTCTTTTACATTAAAATATAGTTCCTAATGTGAACACAATTTATTATACAATGAATCTTTTTTCTAATGTATCAAAAATGTAAATTTGAATGTCAAAACATTCTCAATGTTTCATTTACGTTAAAAGTGTAAATTCCAATGCCAATACATTTTATTCAAAATGCTTTATTTTTCATGTTGTATATACATTAAAAATGTAAAATTTCATATCAATACATTTCTTTTTCACATATGTTTATTTTTAATGTTGCATTAAGAAAATAACGATGAGGGGAAGGCATTGAAAATGAATGCAACTATTCGTAAAGAATTTATCAATTGATGAACGTTACACTTTGAATAGGCAAGGAAAGTATTAAAGCGGACATCTCAACATATTATTAATAAATCTCATTAATAACGTCTTAATTTTATTTAAAAACTTTTTTTTATTATTATTTAATAATGGAATTTTTTCTAATAATTTTTCTGAAATAAAATTTTTAAATTGGTTCCAAAATTCCGGGTTGTTACAATCTCCCCCACTTAAAATCTTTTCGTCCTCGAAAATGAAATGAGATGAAAGTTGTTTATTTTACTAATTTAATTTTCATTCTTTTCTTGTTTAATAATTTATTAGTTGAACTATATATATACACGACACAATCATCAATCAATTAGTTGATTAAATTTTCAAAAATATAAAGCTTTTATATATCAAAAATCATATTTTCTAAAATCTAATTATATATAAAATTACAAATACATTAATTATAAATTTTCACTCTGAACTCATTCTAGGATACTACTGATCCTATCTCTAATGAGTATTCTTATTGGATATTGTTAATCCAACCTCTGATGAGTCTTTTGTTTAGTTCTAACGAATTGTACCCCAAAGATTTGAGCTAACCAGAGCTCTGATACCAACTGTAAAGACCCACAAATTCCCGCCCTTTGAATCGACCATAAACCACACAGGTCTGACCCAAAAAGTGAAAATCTACGAATACATTAACTTTGGGCATACAACACATTACAACAGATAACAGAAGACTTTTATAACACTATAATAAATGTTACATCAGAGTACAGAATATACATATCAGAGTACATTGGAATATAATTACAGTGGAAGATAAATACAAAAAAATGTAATATACTGCAACGGAAGAACACAGCGGAAGACTCTCTATCTCTGGACACAGCTTTAAGCTTCAACCCAGAATCCTGCTTAATATATCTGCAAAAATAGCTACTCGACTGCCCGTGTGGAAAATATGGGCACCCGAGTTTGCCAGTGGACAAACTACAGGTCAGTCATGGGACTGGTGTGAGAATTCTACTTAACCTATATAATATAATAAGGCTAATCACAGGACCACGCCACTTTCGCGGGACAGGTTTTCTCCTATGGATTGCCAGTGCATGACTAAAGTAAATCGTCAAAATAACGCAATGCATTTTAGAAAAATGAAACCATTATAAGACCCAAGTCCCATCACACAATGCAACGCAAACCGGAGGATAGGGTTTTACCTTATAATGATCAAAAGATGCTTGATACTTTAGACACGGTATTATATAATAATAGTGTGCAACCAATTTGAAATACATCAAAGTAAATGTATCAATCCTAGACGGCATGAGTACCCCATCCCACTATGTCGCCATATATAGGTATACAATCAAAACCGCGTGATGTCGTATTGGAAATTTGGGTTTCCATCTGAGTCAAGGCTAGGGAGGAGATCCTTACTGATTCGAGACACTCTAGCAAATGCCCCAGGATTGGTACTCTGTCCAACCCTTGGATCCTGCAGGGCCGGTCCATATGTTAACGCTTAATGGATTGGCAATTCCTGAACACACGCTTCCCGGTCCTTTTGGACCTATAATACGGCCAGTGGCGACCGCATAAACCGAGACCTCGAAAAATCCAACAACCACAATGAATAAATGTCAGCGCTGGTAGGTCCCTGGCACCACTCTAGCTAGAGAGAAACGTGTGCACTCCCTGCGTTCCCTTCTCCCGTTTTAGACTCTACCGGGCTGTGAGGCTCGCGAAGTCACGTTACACAAAGCTATGCCTAAATAGACTATGCTTTGATCATCCCACAAGGCTCTGCTTTGCAACAAAGCCTTGATCATTTGTATCTTGGCGTGCCACGTTGACATTTCCCGCCATGCCATTCATAACTATTAATACACAACCTCTAAGGGTGTTAAGTAAGAGAATAAATTCTCCTCCACCAACGGTTGTATATTAATAGAAATCAATTTACATAAAATGAAATTCAACGTCAGACATGCATCCATTTATAAGCTTATGCTCTGGGTCTGAGCGAAAGCCAAACCCGTACAATCAACAAGAACGTCCGGATGATCACTACCATCAACCCATCAAGGTAGCTACTCCCATCAAGGCCAATAATAGAAATACAACCATCCGCCTTGAAGATCGTCGGTCTTCGACCGTCGTCTTCAACTCTTCTATTTGGATATCGCCTTATAATCATTTGAAATGAGATGGACTCGGTCTTTTCAAATGATTATCGTATATATATAAAGTTTTAAACCATTTCATATCATTAATAGTATTGAATAATGATTTGTCGCTATTCTTATTTATATTTGTGAATATAAATCATTTGGCGATAATATTAACATGGGTAACATGTCCCGTAAAGAATGAACTGTCTACCTAACACACACATTCATGTTTAATGTCTAATAAAATGTGTTTTACCAATCATAGAAATATCATTCTTAATTTCATATTTTATTTCCAAATCTTATTTGTGTTGTGGAACGCAAATAAAAATTGTACTTTTCTTTCATGTTTATTTACATCGAGGGATGTAAATAAAAATACGTAACTTTTATTACTAAGTTTCATTTGCAATAGAGTGTACAAATAGAAGACGCACTTTTATTTCTGAGACCTATTTGTATTGGAGAATACAAATAAAAGGATGAATTCTATTCTATGTCATATTTGTATTGGAAATACAAATATAAAGATGAACCTAAATTCTATGTTAATATTTGTGTCAAAGGACAAAGTTAAAAAGGCATTCATTTTCCTATATGTATTTGTGTTAAGATCACAAATATAGAGATGATTTATTCTTATGTAATATTTTTATGTTAAGAACACACAAAAAGAATGACTTCATTTTCTATGCAAATGTTTGTGTTAAGAACACAAATAAAAAGAGTGTTTTACTTTAATGTAGATATTTGTGTTAATAACACAAATAAAAAGAGTGATTTATTTTCTATGTAAATATTTGTGTTAATAACACAAATAAAAAGAGTACTTTATTTCTATGTAAATATTTGTATTAATAACACAAATAAAAAGAGTGCTTTATTTCTATGTATATATTTGTGTTGATAACACAAATAAAAAGAGTACTTTATTTCTATGTAAATATATGTGTTGATAACACAAATAAAAAGAGTACTTTATTTCTATGTAAATATTTGTGTTAATAACACAAATAAAAAGAGTACTTATTTTCTATGTAAATATTTGTGTTGATAACACAAATAAAAAGAGTACTGTATTTCTATGTAAATATTTGTGTTAATAACACAAATAAAAAGAGTACTTTATTTCTATGTATATATTTGCATAGTGAATGCAAATAAAAAGAATGTTTTTTTTTATCTATACATATATTTGTGTTGAAACACAAATAAAAAGAACGACTTTATTTTCCTACGCAATACTTGCATTATCAATGCGAGTAAAAAGAATGGTTTTATTTTCTTATGCAATACTTGCATTGTAAATGCGAGTAAAAAGGAATGGTTTTATTTTCTTATGCAATACTTGCATTGTAAATGCGAGTAAAAAGGAATGGTTTTATTTTCTTATGCAATACTTGCATTGTAAATGCAAGTATAAAAGATGATTTCTATTCTTATGAAATACTTGCAATGTAAATGCAAGTATAAAAGAATGATTTCTATTCTTATGAATTACTTGCATTGTGATTGCAAGTATAAAAGATTAACTTCTTTTAAATGTGAATATTTGTGTTAAAAACACAAATAAAAGTATGACTTAATTTGCTATGTAAATGTTTGTATAGTAAATGCAAACAAAAAGATTAACTTCTTAATCGAAAAGTGAGAATGCTACTTTTACACCTTTTCAAATTATATTTGTTTGCAATAGAAAATGCAAACAAAATGTGTATTCTTTATAAATCGTGATTTATTCGCATTATGAATGCGGATAAAAAGAAGTAAGTTTTATTTCTAACATCTTATTCGCATTGTGAATGCGGACAAAAAGGTGAATTTTTAAACCTTTATCACTTGTTCGCATTTGTGGATGCAAAACAAAAAGCTAATTTCTTATTACAATGATTTTGTTCGCATTTGTGGATGCGAACGAAAAGTGAATTTTTAATCTTTATAAATTGTTCGCAATTGTGGATGCGAACAAAAAGTAATTTTCTTATTTTTAAAAAGTTTGTTAGCACTTGTGCCTGCAAAATCAAAAGCAAGTTTTATTCTCTCATTGTAAATTATAAATAGAAAGGTAAATTTTATTATCAAGTTTTATTTACATTATAAGACGTAAATAAAAAGGTAAATTTAGGTTTCAAGTCATATTTGTGTTTTAAGAACACAAATGAAAATGTAAGTTTTATTCCCATTCATGTCCACATTTTAAAGTGAAAATAAAAAGTAAAATTTCTGTTTCAAGTTTTATTTGTGTTTTAAGACACAAATGAAAATATAAGTTTTAAGTGTTAATTACATTATACAAATGTGAACAAAATAAAAAGTAAACTTTGTTTACAATGTTATTTATATTATGCAAATAAAATAAAAAGAAGATTTTGTTTCAATTCATATTTACATCATATAAGTGTAAATAAAATAAAAAGTAAACTTTATTTCCAATGTTATTTACAATATAAAATGGAAAATAAAAGTAAACTTTGTTTCCAAGTTCTATTTGTGTATTGAGAACACAAAAAAAAATGTAAGTTTTTATTTCAATTCATATCCATATCATGAAGTGAAAATAAAAAGTAAATCTTTGTTTCAAGTTTCATTTACATTATGAAAATGTAAATAAAATAAAAAGTAAATTTTGATAATTTCTATTTTTGACATTTTTTTTCAAAGTAAACTTTTTTTTTTACTTTATTTATTTAATATTTTGTTCGGATTGAAAAATGTAAACAAAATATAATCTTTGGTAAATTTCTATTTTTGTAATCTAATTTCACAATTTACAAATGTCAAGTTTCGCGTCACATACTCAACGTTCAATTACAACGGCTTTTGTTTAACCATTGACCAATATCACAAGTGACAAATTTGGCGTCACGAAACTAATAACAAGAATAGAGATTTTTGTCTTAACCATTTCTAATTACGCAGAATGTCCAATTCGGTGTCATTTGAATAAATACACAAAAATAGAGATTTTTGTTCTAATTAATTTCTAACATCACGAAAGGTAAAATTTGGCATCATGTAAGCATATAAACAAAAATAGGAATTTTGTTTATAATTAAATCATCACAAGATTGTAAACTTTGGTGTCAACATATTCTTTTATTTTGAATTGAAAAGTAAATCAATTCAGATCTAAGCAAGGTTTTGACATGCAAATGGTGACAAACATTTTCTATTTTGAATTGAGAATTTGTCAATTCAATTCTAAACTAGATGTATAAATAATATCAAACATTTTCTTTTATTTGAATTGGAAATTTGTCCATTCAATTCTAAATAAGGTGTATAACATAGAATAAGTGACAATCACATGGATCTAGACTACTCATTGCAAACACAGAATCAACCATCACAAATATGATCACACGAAACAAATCTAAAGTATACAAATATAAATAAATAGAAATAAATAAATTTATTAATTATTTTAAAATTAGAGATGTCTCACATTCGTTGCGAATTTGTCAAAATCTCAACTGCTTAGAATTGTCCCTTTTGCAGTCTATGATTGTAGAGCTTCGTCGTACGATTCCTTTTCTGTTCAAGTTTGCTCCATCGCCTAGATTTCAATTTTACGATTCCAACAGATCCGGAATCACGCGATCCCGTGCTCGTATTGAAAAAGATACGATGATTAATTACATATTTTAATTAATTAATAAATTTAAAACTCTTTTTATTTGAAAATCTCACCTTGTCTGGATTGATGAAGACAAGAAATAAGTGACCATCTTAAGCAGTGAATTTGAAATTGAAAATCCTTTATTTTTGGGAAGGAGGCTGGACAAAATTTTAAGAAGAAGAGGATACCATGAAGTTTAGGGAAGAGGAGGCTGATAAAAGTAGAAAGACATTTTATGTAGAAAGGAGGAAGAAGATCTAAAATTTACAGAAGACCATAGTAGAGAAGAAGAAAAATAATGAGAAAGGGAATTAAGAAAGATGCGTTATTTATTTCTCATTTGTGTCCCTTCACATGTTGTACGATACAAAAGAAATAAATTAGATGAGGTGGCATATTTATCTCATATTCAAAATTCAAAAGTAATTGATTGAGAAAACGAGATAATTGGAATATAGACTAAAGATAATGGCAGGTTATAAATGGTAAGGGAAAACAACCATATGAGATGGTAGGTAGAAATGAGAAAGTAGTGGTAGGTGGAACTTTTAAAAGGGATGATACATGAAATGGGGACAAAAGATAACTATGATATAAATCAAAGGAGGGACCCACCCTTAATATCTTTAACTACCATGCACAAATTTTAAACTCATTTGTACATATGGTTCTCTTTCTAAAACCATTGATTACACTTTTTTTTTTTTATTATTTAGGAATTCCAATTCGTCTAAACATTAAATTCTAAATTTCTATTTCTAGGAAGAAAATAAAGGGTTGTCAGCTAATTATACCAACTCATATTATTTTTTTACTACGATATATAAACAATAGGTATGAAATTTCAATTAAATACATATATCATTATTACTGCAACCAACATTGCTAAGATACACATCTATATTACTTTTCAATTTTCGAAATGTATAATATTAACGTTTCAGTATTTAATGAACCTATTCAAAAATTCAAAGAAAACCATAGGGAGAGAGAGAAAACGGGAATGTAATTAATGCTTGATCTTATTGTTTAATGCCAATTGTTAGAAAGTTTATAACTTTGTTTGCATGTAAACGTTAATATTTAATAAATGCACATTTTCTATCTCTCTAACATGTAACTGTTAATATTAAACAAATGTACATTTTCTACTGTTAAAACATTTTTATTACGTTAAAACGTTTTATCAAACTATGAATCCCTTTTTTAAAGATTCGTCTTTTACATTAAAATATAGTTCCTAATGTGAACACAATTTATTATACAATGAATCTTTTTTCTAATGTATCAAAAATGTAAATTTGAATGTCAAAACATTCTCAATGTTTCATTTACGTTAAAAGTGTAAATTCCAATGCCAATACATTTTATTTCAAAATGCTTTATTTTTCATGTTGTATATACATTAAAAATGTAAAATTTCATATCAATACATTTCTTTTTCACATATGTTTATTTTTAATGTTGCATTAAGAAAATAACGATGAGGGGAAGGCATTGAAAATGAATGCAACTATTCGTAAAGAATTTATTAATTGATGAACGTTACACTTTGAATAGGCAAGGAAAGTATTAAAGCGGACATCTCAACATATTATTAATAAATCTCATTAATAACGTCTTAATTTTATTTAAAAACTTTATTATTATTATTATTTAATAATGGAATTTTTTCTAATAATTTTTCTGAAATAAAATTTTTAAATTGGTTCCAAAATTCCGGGTTGTTACAGCGGTTCTATCTTTCACATTTACGAAACGTTTTTATAGTGTGGGCACTGTTTTGACCAAGTGTGGGGAGAGTCTGCATTACATTATTTTATTTTTCGTTAATTTTTCTCTCTTCTCATTTCCATACACTTAGATAGGACCATCGTGCATTTTAGGTCATAGTAACATGCCATTTTTTTTGAAACATGGTTCATTTTGGATTGGTACAACAAAGTAAGTTAACCATTTTTGACCAGTTCATAGTAATTTTCTCTCTCAACTAGGATCGAATAAGAAATATAATGAAAAGTTGAATTACGAACAATAATAGTGTAGCCAGTATATAGGGAGATTCTTAAGTGATGGCCATGAAGTCTAGTCCAAATTGTAGTCTTTGTTTAATGAGTGGAGCATTTAAGTACACGTACTGGATTTTCAAGTCTTTGATACAAAGTTATGTTAAGCTAAATTTGCATAACTCTCTCTTGTTCTTATGTTCAATAATAATAGTAATCCAAGAATATCCAACATTGCCAATAATTTAACGTTGGTGTGCAAACCCACTAAGCTCTTTTCCAACTCTTATGTAACCCCACAAGGCAGTGCATGAGTGGTATACCTTGGTCTCATTTTATGAGTAGAACACCAAATGATTACCAACATCTTGTTGATAAAGTCAGCGTCGGTCTACACATCTGCCAAGCTCTATCCCAAACTCTCATGTAGGCCCATGAGGTAATGCATGAGTAATATACCTTGGTCTTTTTAGTTAGGCGTGTGTAATTAGTTATAAATTTCAATTTTTATAGAGATAGAAAATAAGCAAAGATGCCCAAGAACTTCTTGACCTTATAGATTTGACTAGTCATAGACAAGTAAATAAGAATACCACTTTGCAAATTGTGAAATCAAACTAAGAATTTATTTCATGGTTGCTCTATGTTATCAACCGAACTAACTGACCAAGCTAAAATTTAACGTATAAAAACTTCAAATTGTATTATGTTGCAACTTCCTGAAACAAATCGTGTTTTCAATTTTTTTGGTTTCATTTGCATATGTCTGTTGCATTCATGTAGTTGCACTATAACCATAGCATATACCATTCTGATTTTGTGGGTAGTATCCGCTGAAAACCCTCAGGAGACACCTCTCTCGCCCTACTAAGGACACCTGCAGGTTTAACGGCTTGTTGCATACACTCAATGCAATCGTGATTCTAACGAAAGTGTGACCAATCTGATTTAGCTTTATTTTGTTTTACTAGAGGACAAGTAAAAGATAAGTGTGGGGTATTTGGTTGACATGTAAAAGTGTTTATCTTTGCACTTATACCTTACCTTTATTGTATATAAATAAATAATACTTCGGGTATTTTTGTGTGCTTTTAACCGATTATCAATAAAAGTCCCCTTTATCTCAATCAAAGATCAATTGCATGGAAAAATGCTACTTCTTGGAATCAACAAATTCTCAATCACAAAGAAAGCTATAGCACACTGATAAAGGCCTAGAAAGTTTGGTAGAGTGTTCCATGTTCGATCCCTGTCAAGTTCTCTTTTTATGAAGAAAGGAACATGGATGCTTCACACTCCACCTCCTGTGTTTTGAAGAGTATATGGACTAGTGATATATTATAAATACATTCATATGTATGTATGTATGTGTATATATATATATATAATATGGACTTAATAAAGATTTTTGGAATTTGGCATATTCCTCTCAAAAAATCAAATCAATTATATTTAATTGTCATGTAGAAGAAAAGGAAACATCTGATTACAAATCTTCAATCAAGCATATGTTCATCTTCACCACTAACAGTGCTACATGTCAAAAGGAAACCTTTGATAATATATTTCCAATCAAACACCATGAAAGGAATATTCCTTTATCTTTGGAAAGAAAATATTTTTTATTTATTTTTCTTAGGCCCAATATTCGTGTAGAGAGGAGATTTCAGCCATTATAATACTCGTGTACCCATTGTAAACATTGTTCATTTCTTCTTCTCCAAAATAAAAGCTTTCATTTTCTTCTATCTCTACATTTTTTTTTCATGGCAGTTTGAGTTGTCTATTCAATTATATTTGATAGAGCACAAATTGCTATTGCATTCTAGTTTCATATTAGTGATTGATCGTTTGATTAGATTCAACGGTAATCCTAATTTTTTATGTTCCGTTTGTTTATTTCTGTTCCACGATTTTATTTTCAGTATTATGTTTGTTTTCTTAGTTAATCATTGAATTTGTTATAGATCCGATTAGATTCGAGTCTATAGTAAATTCAATTCAATTGCGGTTTTACTTGTTTTTGTTAATAATTGCAAATTTAGTTATCGGTTCAATTAGATTTGCTTTGAATCAAATTGCAATTTCAATTTTATTTAAATTACATCTTCAAATTTGTCTAACGCACCACGAATATAAATAATAAATTTTATTTTTCCTTTTTGTGTTCGACCTGCATACTACATACACACTTATGCATTTGCAGTAATTATTATGCGCTTTTTTGGTTCATAGAAAAATACCAAATAGTTGTATAACATTTAACTCATAACTCCTGGTTCTTTGTCCTAAGCACGCATTTACATTGAAAGGCTGAGACAAGTGCCTTAAAAGCTAAAATTTATGAGACCCGTTGATTACGATCAATGGCTTGGGGTTTTCTAGATTGGGTTCCACTTGGTCGGAAGGGGCTTTATTCACGCCAATCGGTGTGCCGTATTTTAGTAAACTTACACTAACCAAGTAGCATGGCTCATAATGAGTTGTTCATATACGATGATACTTTTATTAGCATGCAATGAAGGATAAATACTGGTTGTGATGCAATAACGCTTTAATCAAAAGGAATGTTGATAATACATCATTGTCAAAGGAATAATATAGGGCCGCCTTTTTATGAGGGCGACAATGGGTTTTCATTGGCATTCGCCTAGTTGCGACAAAATGGAGTAGACATGGATGTTTGTCAACAAGGAATCATTAACGACCCAAGAGAACTACAGACGAGTTCCATGGGCAAAAAGGCGGTTTTTTTTTGGCTTAGTTGCTACTGCTCACAATGCTTGAGGTCCTTTGTTGTTGTTGGAAACATAACGAGCAAAGTCTTGAGGCAAAGACAATACAAAAGGAGACCTTGCGAGTTGGGATGCAACGATTGGCCGTGCCATGTGCTAGAATGAGATAATTGCCAATATGTGTTATGCATTCCTTTTTTTAGGGCATCAATTTTTATAGTTCTATTAATATCTTTGTAAGAAAATCGAGCAACGGAAACACATTCACAACTTTAATTCACTAAATATTATTTTCCTAAGGGCTTTCTACTTGCATATATAATACGATTGAAAAAAACAAAACCATATATTTATTGAGTTTTCATTCATAAGAATACTACGTAGTAAATTATATAAACAGTATTCAAGCAGTCTTCTGCTTTTATCAGAGTATAATCACTATCGTTTTCTAATAACAACTCAAAACTCTTACTCGAAAATGGATTTGTTTGAAATGATTAAAAGATGAGAATACCTTAATATATATGAGTATAGTGGCTTGTCAACGTGTATTTGGGCAGGTTGAAGATAACATACTGAGCATGCAATAATAAGGTCGATAAATTTAGCATAAGTGGAAAACTAAAATTACCAACTTGCATTTTAAGATGTTAATAGGAAAAAATGGGATAAGTAGCCCAATCGTTTGTATATTTATAAGTCTTTGAGAATTACACGTGGAAGTACGTATGAAATATCATTTCGACTTGATTAAACAAGACATATACTTATCATGAATAGAAACGCCTAAATACTGGTAGTTTGTTTATTGATTGATCTATCGAGATAACTTCAATGTTGATTTTGAATAAATATATGCTTACACTTCCGTTAGGAGATATTTAAACGATTAAAGTAGATAAATTTTCCATTTTAGTTTTTGTTCTGATTTA